>PVJO010002514.1:0-141915 GCA_004026905.1 Hystrix cristata | reverse complement strand
AATTTAGACCTTGTCTTAAAATTAGAAAAGGCTGGGGATGTAGCTCAATGTAGAGGCCCTGAGTTCAATTTCCAGTAGCATCAAAAATAAAACATAAAAATAAATATATAAAAGTCAGCTTTGGGCTGGGGGTGTGGCTTAATAGTAGAGCTCTCGCCTAGCACATGAGAGCCATGGGTTCAATCCTCAGCACTGTAGAGGCAAAAACCTAGCTTTAGAAGCGCAAATACAAACATGTGGCTTTATTCGGGGCAGGCAAAATAAACTATAGCTATTATAATTTTTGTTTATTTGTTTGTTTTTTGAGAGAGGGTCTTACTTTGTAGTTCAGGCTGGCTTTAAACTCAATATGTAGCCCAGGCTGGCCTCAAACTCATGGTGAGCTTCCTGCCTCAGCCTCCCAAATGCTGGGATTACAGGTGTGCACCACCATGCCTGGCTGGCCATCATAATATATGCATCAGTGTAGGTCTCTCCAGAATTTCTTGTCTCTATAACCTAATAATTGTTGGAAGGGATTTCAAAGTCCTATAGACCAATTTTCTATCCACCACAATTCCCCAACATGCATCCCAGGGAAGGAGGCATCCAATTTTCTTTGGATATCTCTAGTGACAGGGCACTTGCCACTAAACTGGCATCCCTATCCCAGGTTCACTTTGCCTCCTCAGAACTTTTACGCTTGTTCATGCTCTTCTCTGTGTCTCCCAAGGGAATATCTGCTCACTCTTCCACATGACAGCCCTTCAAATCACAGAATGTAATCAGGATGGGATTCTTATCTCCACCGATCTGAGGCTCATTAGCTATCACAGCCCCCAGCTGCAATGAGCCCTCCAGCCAGAACCAGGCTGGACCAGCTGCCTCCCTCCACATTAGCAATCACAAGGATGGGGGAGGGGCAGGCAGAGCCTCAGAAGGCCACCAACTAGGCTGATACAACTGCACTTCATCAAGCAGCTTGCAGCACTGAAGTCTGGGAACTAACTAGCAAGGACATGTTACTTGCACCCCAAATTGTGAGGACCCTGATGTCACAAGCATGCCCTTCACTTTACCTGCCTCTCTCCCACCTGGCAAACATTTCCTCATTCTTCACCACCCAGATCGTGTCACCTCTTCTGAATCCCCCTAAAGCTGTAGGTGAGAGTAGCTACTACTTTCTTTGTGCCCTCACAGAGCCTCCTAGAGACACTCTTTTGTCAAAGCTCTTACCACATTCTACAGTGATTGTCCCCGGGACTGGGAGCCGTTTAGAGATGAGGACCATGGACTGTGTCTTCCATGTCTGATTCCCTGGTACCTAGCACTGGCCTTCCCCAGTAATGCTTTTGTGGTCTTCTCCCTACTTTCAAACCATGAACCCTTCCAACTGTGGCCAGATGATTAGAATGTTCTTTTTATACTGGGCCCAGATCTCTCCTTTGGAATAATTTTATTTGTAGCTGGTGCTGTCTGTGACAGAGTTCTTGGTGCTGTCTGTGACAGAGTTCTTAGAGAGACAAATGCATGTCTTTTGCCCTCCTCTGGTCCTAGCTCCATCTGTGCAGAAACAAATGCAACTTCAGCTGCTGCTGCTGTTGCTGTCACCACCACCACAGCTACCGCCAACACCACCATGACCACGTGTCCTACTTTCAGGATACTTTCAAGCAAGAGTCTTGAAAACCCTATTACATCGTCTCTCTGGTGCTTTCTGTCCTGTGTGTCTCCAGAGAACCAGGCAGTCCAGTTTGTTTAATGCCATATGATCTGCTGCACTCATACCACATTTTATGGTCTTGATTTAATTTATCATAGATACTGTGATATGGCTCTGTTTGTCTGAAAAACAGGTCACCTCCTACAGTCAGTATTTGTTGATCAGCTTTCTCTTAGTTGACAAGGGCTGGAACTTTTAACATCTCTTTTCTAGAAATGAATAATATCTCCTCCTGGAATACAAATCAAAAACCTTAATAATGTTGATAGACTTCGTTTCAGTAAATTTCACTTCAAGTTTACCCTGAGAAAATGGCCACAGATGTGTACAAAGGGAGTTTGCAGCAGCACTATTTATGTATACTGGGAGAGCTCTCTCCAGAGAATTTTGCGCAAGCTCTCCAAAGCAAACTCGAGGGACGTAGCCATGGAACATTGGCACACCTGAGCCCAAGGTTGTCAGGACGCGGGAAACAGTGATCTGTCCAGTGCTCACGGGGATGAGGTGCAGCATGCCCTGAAAGGCTCAGAGTAGGCCAGACATGGACCAGCTTATTATTGCCTCTATTTGGGGGATCACTTTTTCTCAAGAGGGAAAGTTCTCTAATTCCATGGTCTCCCACCTATCTCCACGACATACATGGAAAATTGCCTGGTTTTAAAATCATCTCTCAGAATAAAGCCAAGAAGTATGGGTGGTTCATCCCTCCCAATCTAATGTGTCCACACTTCCCCACTGGGAATCACCACTCAACTCCCAAATCCCTTTCTCAGCTCCCTAGTGAAGCTGAGGCATCATTTCTTAATATTTCCTTAGGAGGATCTCTCTGCTTCTTCCCTGCAGACCTGAGTTTAAATGATCAAAGACAACCCTTTTACCAACTCCCCTATAGCAATAAATTTGTTCAGCACATCGCATTATTTGTTGGTTAGATTCTTTTGGCTGAAAGTGACAAAAACTAATTCAAACAAATTTCAAAAAAACAGGAAAAACAAGGGAAAGATGGAGGGAGTGATGGAGAGAGGGAGGAAAGGAGGGAGGGAGGAAGGGAGGAGAGAAAGAAGGAAAGAAAGGGAAGGGAAGGAAAAGGAAGGGAAGGAAAAGGAAGGGAAGGAAAAAGGGAATAAAAGAAAAGGAAAGGAAAGAAATGGAAGGAAGTAGAAGTCTAGGAATAAATAGCTTCAGGTACAGAGGTATCCAACAGTTCAAAAGATATCTCTGGGTCTTTCCACTCTTCACTTTTATTTGCTTTCTCAGTGTTTGGCTCACTTTCTCACATAATAGCAAAGGTGGCCACTTGCCACTCTAAACCTCGATCACCCACCTTCCCAAAGAATGATTCCATCAGCGGTGATGTGGAGGGTAGAATTGCAGGCAGGAGGGGTCCATCGTTTTGCTAGTTTCAGGAAATGTCTCAGAGAAGACTCTACGTGGCTGGTTTGGTAATATAACTGACCCTAGACCAATCACTGTACCCAAAAGATCATAAGTGCACACCTGGTGCAGGGGAGTGAAATGGGCCTCATCGGAACTTCCTAGACTAAAAATTGAAGGAAGATGGTTCCTCAAGAGATGCTAGGTAAAGAAAAATGTGAGTTCTTTACATTTGATCAGCCCTGTCCTCATACATAATCAAGGTCCCCAGTGTGTCCCCAATTTGGTCATAAGTCAGCCTCCACAGACCAACAATTCTATGGCCACCAGGCAGCCCAGAGTTCCAAAGCCATCCATCTGCTTTGTATTTGTGTCTGACCTTGTGTTACAACAGACAGCAACCGTGGCTACATAGTAAGGGTCCTGAAATTTGCCCTTGCATCTGGCTTCACCCTGAGGGAAGCCCACTTCCTTCATCTATGCTAAGGCAGAGATCACTGTGGCGGGTCCAGAACAGAAATGGGAGCTCCAAGACCTCACAACCATGGTTGCCACATACGGTTGTCCAACTTGCGTTCTGCACAAATTTAGCTTGCCAACCCAAGTATCCTGAGCCTGTGTCTGCCTTTGAGTAATGTCCACAGTCTCCTTGTGGGCTGACAACCCCTCTGCCTACAGCCCCGGTTCAGGCAAGGATCTGGGGCCTTAGATTTTAGACATGGGTGACATGACTGGATAACAGAATTACTGCATCTGGAAGTACCCTTGCTGCATCTGGGTGTGGTATGGCGCAGGTGCCAAACGGTGGGCCTGAGATCTTGCTCCTGCAGCCTGGCAGTTTGCCACCCCCACCAGCTGCCAGCGTAACCAAGCCCGGAGGCATACTTCCGCATGAGTTGACACAAGAGGCCATGGAGAGCAGCAGTCACCAACCTGGATGTTCCCTTGTCTCATTTCCCTCCTTTAAACTGCTTTCTGCTGCTGTGAGATTACTCTAAAACTGAAGACCTTTCAGCAGGACCCTAGTAGTGACACTTAGCCACCCTCAGGCCTCAGATTCACCCAAACTCTGAGCAAGCCAAATTTTCTGGTGGAGTTACAGGCACAGATCAAGAAGGCTGTGTGTTGGCCCCCTGAGCCTTCTATTCAGACTTGAGCGACCCAGGACACTTAGCAGAATTCAATGATCCTGGTTCTCCTTGGAGGAAGCGGGAGTGGCCCTGGGTTCGAGTGCTGCTTACTGTTGCTGTTGAATGTAGAGTTTTTTATTATATTCAGAGCACTGTTCCTACTGACTCACATACATTATCTCATCTAAATTTCACAACAAATCCATTTCGATATCCTCTTTTTTTTAACAAGAAAAACAGGTAAACAACTTGCCCCCGATTGCAGAACTACCAGCTAACTCATCCTCAGAGTCTCTCCTTATAGTTTAGGCTGGCCTTAAACTCACTATGTAGCCCAGGCTGGCCTTGAACTCATGGTGATCCTCCTGCCTCCATCTCCTATGTGCTGAGATTACAGGCATGCACTACCACACCCAGCTTAGCTAACTCCTTTAAAAAAATAATTTCAGGGCTAGAGATGTAGCTTAGTGACAGATCACTTGCCTAGTATGTGCAAGGCCCTAGGTTCAATCCCCAGCACCAAAATAATAATAATAATAATTTCAACCATTTTAGACAATATAAGGAAAAAATTACCACTAAAGGTACTAGCTATAATCAAGGTGACTTTTGTTTCCCTGGTTTATGCTCTAAAAAAGATCCAAGGTAAACCAGGAGTAGGGACACATGTGTGTAATCCCAGCATTCTGGGAAGCTGAGCCAGGAAGATTGCAAGTTCAAGCCTAGCCTAGGCAATTTAGCTAGACTCCATTTCAAAAACAAAATAAAGAGAGAGAGGGGCTGGAAAATGTAGCTCAGTGCGAAGGCCCTGGGTTCGATTCCTAGTACAGAGAAAGAGAGAAAGAGAGGAGGGAAATAAGCAACAATTATGGTTACCTCTGAGGTGGAAGAAGAAAAGAAAACTAGGTGGCTGGGGACAGGAGTAGGAGGGAAACATATTTCGCAATACTTTCCAACTTTAGATTGTTGTGCTATATACCTATAACCTACTACAAATAAGTAAATAAGATTCCATGCAGTCAGGCATGGTTGTGCATGTCTATGATCCCAGCACCTGGGAGGCTAAGGCAGGAGTATTGATTGCCATGAGTTCAAGGCCAGCCTGGGCTACGTAAGCAATGATTTAAGGCAAAAACTTGATGTTAGAAAGACTTTATGACATTAGGATATTACAACTGCCAGTGAGTTATTCTCTTTGATTGCCTCTACTTGCAATCAAAAAAAAAAATCAAACAATATTCAGACACTATCATCCCCCTCTGATGAAATCTATGACTCTTGCTCTAAGAGGGCAAAAGCTTCCTCTTCCATTCTCCAGGGATGGATAACAGAGGTAGCACTGTTAGCTAGAGGATAGTGTATCTGGGGGAGAGTTTTTACTCCTTGGATTACTTCCCTTCGGGCAAAAAGTTGTCAGATCGAGAGCCACTTAACTCCATTTCAGAAGGTTGAATGTACGTGTCTCTCTCTCTCTCTCTCTCTCTCTCTCTCTCTCTCTCTCTCTCTTTTAAAGAGAGATATTAAACAATAAATAATAATTCCGGGCAGAAAGAGTTCTCTCAGCAAAGCCTTATAAGTATTCATATTTTATTTATCATAATTACAAAATTTCTCTTTTGCAAAAGATACACACATATCTTGGGCATCTTGATTGCTTTTAAGGAGATGATCTTATGTGATTTAAATAGAGGATCTCAGTCCCAGTTTGCCAATCCCACATGTTTTCCAAGAGAAGAGAAATTATTAATTGTATAATATTAAGAAGCCTCACTCATAGAATAAAAATTAACCAAGATTCTCCTGGGATAGATAATATTTACAACAACCAAAATATAAAATCCCAAGGAATTACTTTATGAATTGTGCAGGTTAAGGTGCCGCATGCCTGTGATCCCAGTACTCAGAAGGCTGAGGCAGGAGGATCACTGTGAGTTCAAGGCCGGCCTGGGCTACATAGCAAGACTCTAATTTAAAAAAAAACTTGTCAGGTTAAGGAGTATATACTGGAACATTTTTTTGAGGATCATGAAGGAGACTTGAATAAATTTAGATACTTGAAGAAAGTAGTAGCTAAGAACTCAGACTCCATGGTCATAAGGACCCACTGGATATATAAAATCCCCATTTGTAAAAATGTGGATATGAGAACACTCAGCCAGGTATGGCGGTGCATGCCTGTAATCCCAGCTACTTGGGAGGGTGAGGCAGGGTGGTCACAAGTTCAAAGCCAGCCTGGCCAATTTGACAAGACCTTGTCTCAAAATAAAATCTAAGAAGAGTGTATAGCTCAGTGGTAGAATGCTTATCTAGTGTATTCAAAGCCCTTGGTTTGATCTCCAGTACCATCAAAAAAATGAGGATACTGAATGGTACACACTCCTAGTAGAAAGCAACACCGAAGTGCCTAGTCCTACCCAGAGAAGGAGCTATGTTACCTGTGATGCTGTGTTATATAGGACTTCATGAAGAATAAAGATACCAGCATTTCCTGCAACAGATAAGACAGAGACCCTGATGGTTTGGGCCCAAATTTGTGACAGGCTCCCTTTTCTAGTACAATATCTAGTCTCATGCATGACCACTGTATTAGAGTTCTCTTGAAAAACAGAACCAGGGTTGTTGGGAATTTAGCTCAGTGGTAGAACACTTGCCCAACAAGTGCAAGGCCCTGAGTTCGATCCTCAGCTCCCAAAAAAACACAACAAAACAAACAAACCAGAACCAGCAGGTGAGGGAGGGCTAATTTTAAGGAACCAGCCCACAGAATCACAGAGACCTGCAAATCCAAAATTTGTAGGGCAGGCAAACAGGCTAGAAATTCAGGGAATTGTTGATGGTATAGTTTTGAGTCCAAAATCTTTAAGGCATCCCAATAGGCTGGAAAGTCAGGCAGGGTTTCCATCTTACAGCCTTGAGGCAGAACCGACTCTTCACCCAGGAAACTTCAGTCTTTGCCCTTAAGGTCTCCAACTAGTAGAATGAGGTCCAGCCACTTTATGATTGTAATCTGTTTTACTTAAACTCAATTGATTATAAATGTTGATCAGATTTACAAATACCTTCATAACAAAATCTAGTGTTTCACCAAACAACCGGGCAACATAGCCCAGCCAAGCTGAGGCACAGAATCACCATCGTAGTTACCTCCTAGCCTCAAAGGCCCTCCCAAACCCACCACCCGGACCATCTTTCCTTCTACTGAGTTCCAGAAGGTTAGCAGGCTAACCATGCACTCTACTACTGAGCTATATCCCCAGCCCACTGTTGTTTTTTAAATGTTTGATTTTTGTTCATCATAGATTTTTTTTGCATTACTTTTGATTTGAAAATATTGCATTAGCCAGGTATGGTGGTGCATGCCCATAATCCCAGCATGCTAAGAGGTTGAGGCAGGAGGATCACAAGTTTGCGCTCAGCCTGGGCACATTGGTAATCTAGTAAAACCCTGTCTCAAAATAAAAATTAAAAAATAGCAAGGGCTGGGGATGTAGCTCAGTGTAAAGGCCCTGCATTCGATCCCAAGTACTGCAAATAAAATTTATTAATTAATTAAAATTAAAAATTACATTAAAGTGTTATGTATCTGAATTACTGAGTAGTTTGGTGCCCCTTTAAATTTTGCATATAAGGCAAAAATCTCATTTGCTTCATCCTAGCCTTTGCTCTGGCCCAATCATAACCTTTTTTACATTTATCAGCCCTTCCCCTAGTTGGCTTATCTATATTTGTATTTTTGTATCCTGCTAGTGTACTGTGGGTTTTTAGTTGAAGGAAGGAATGAAGAAAGCAAAGAAGGAAAACAGCTAATGGTAATGGTTAACATTCTAATACTTAGTACTTATTGTGTACCAGGTGCTGGATTAAGCACTTATCTAATAAGCCAATAATAATAATAATGTACCCGTTTTACAGATAAAGAAATCGAGGTGTGCAGAAGTGAGTAAACTGTAATGCATGAGTGACTATAGCAGAACTGAGACCAGTTCTTCCTGGATTACTAAAATATCTCTTGCTTACTGTTTCTTTTCTGGGCACTGGAATGAGCTGAGAAAGAGGAAGCATGAATATAGGGAGAGTTAGAGAGACAGAATTTAGAAGAACTGAGCCATCACACTTTCACATTCAGTAATCTCATTTCAGCTTTGCAATTGTTCAGGAGAGGGGTAATGACGGGCGGGGTGGCCCAGGTGGCCTCCCTCCTAGCCACCCTGGCAAGCTCGTAGCACCCTCTGCAAACATTCTGGGTAAGTGAGGTCAGCGCCTCTCCCTGAAGGGCGGGTCTCCCTACTTCTGCCTCACCAGGGACTGAGTGTGGAAGGAAGAGATTTGATAAGGGTCAGAGTGGACGTCACCAGCTTCACCAGATAGCCTTGTCTAGCTGGCTTCACCCAATCTGCTCCCCACCCTATTTCCTGCCTGATGGTGGGGAAACCACCTGAAGAACACTGAAGTGCAAAATGAGATTCAGAACATCCAAAACCGAAATCTAAAATGACCAAGAAATGAAAACAAGATTGTGAGAAAAAAATGAAATTCACAAGCCTTACTGAGAAGGGGTCATCTTAGGTCTTTGCCTCTAGGGTAAGCCAGGCACGTCCTGCAGAAATGCTCAGTGATACGACGAGTTCCAGTCGTGAACATGCAGAGAGGATTTCTGAAGAGAGGGACTGCCGCTCCAGGGAGGCAGGAACCTCTACCTTTCATTCTTTCTTTTGTGGTGTTAGGGATCCAAGTCAGACGTGCTGAGCTACACTCCCATACATTCCCAGCCCTTCCAGTTTCGAGACAGGGTCTCATTAAGTTCCCAGGTTGGCCTTGAACTTGTGATCCTCCTGCCTTGGCCTCCATGTACCTGGGTTACAGGTGTGTTCCACTGTGCCTATTTTTTTTTTAAACTATACATATATAAGCTGGGCATGGTGGCTCATGCCTGTAATCCCAGCACTCAGGAGGCTGAGGCAGGAGGATTACCACAAGTTCAGAGCTATCCCAGGCTACATAGTGAGTTCAAGGCCAGCCTGAACTACATAGCAAGATCCTGTCTCAAAAACATAAATAAATAAATAAATAAATAAAATCACGTGTATGTGTTATTTTTCATTTAAAGAAAACTTTCTTTCCCCCTGGGGATTGAACCCAGGGCCCTGCACATGCTAGAAAAGCCCTCTATTCTGAGTTACATCCAAACCCAGAAAATCATTATTTAAAGTAGCCTGCTGGGAATGGCTGCCAAGGTGCCAGTCACTAGTCCGTGGTGGCTCATCTCTAGACCTTCCTGGAGCAGAGCAAAAGGAGCCTGAGCCACCCTTCCTGCTAGGAAAGAACAGCTCAGCGCATGACACATGAGGAGTAGTTCTACTCCGTGTGCCTTCCAATTAGACAGCTGATCATTGTAAGGACTCAAAGTCACGTTTAAAACCAGAATCAGGGCTGGGGATTTAGCTCAGTGGTTAGAGTGCTTGCCTTGCAAGCACAAGGCCCTGAGTTCAATCCCTGGCACCAAAAAAAAAAAAAAGAAAAACAGAATCAGTGCCTGCTTCGGCAGTGCATACACTAAAACCAGCTGAAGAGAAATGGCCTGAATGATTGGCTTCTGGAATGTTAAGCACATAGCGCAGGTTGACGCTGCTTTTCTGGAAGCTGTGCACCGTCACCCAGCAGCTCCCGGCTGGGGTCAGTGGCCACCAGTGTGCCCTGGGTAAGAACCGAGGCTCCTCACCTTGGGTCAGGGTAGGTCCTGACTAAGGATCATATGTCTGAGGGCAAACCTGGACAGAGAGCATCTAGCCCTCAAGAAGAGAGAAATGAGAGGTGCACCTCATGATCTTCAGCAGGAAACGCCCTTGTCCCGGAAGAGAGAGCTACTGAGCAAGGCAAGTCACAAGGACAGCTGCTGCCAGAGCAGTGAGTTAGAATGACCCGAAAGTCTGTCAAGGGGACGATCGAGGAAATGTCTCTTCAGAAGCTTAAACTCCCTCCTAGTCTCTAGTGCGAAAGGGAGGGCATTGGTGGATGGGGAATAGATTTTTCGGTTGCTTAAACTTGGGGAGATGGGTGATCACGCCATGACTGAGCGACGCCTCCTGTTCCAGCCCTGTGGCGCCCTTGTCCACCTTGTCTAGTGTAGCTAGGCAAACATCTTCCAACACTCCACTGGCCTTCTCTCCAGACTCCATCAAGGAACACCTTCTCTGGCCTCCTCATGAATAGCTTGGTTCCATCATGAGGTCCCAGATTAGAAAATAATTGTTTATTTTCATTCAACTATTAATCCCCAAATGGCTCCCCAAGCCCTTTCCAGTCATTTCTCCAAGTCATAAGGACCCAAAAGATTACATCACAGAATTGTAGGGCTGGAGAGGGCCCATAAGTAGCTATGGGTTCTGGTAATTACAGTTACCTAGATTGTAACTCCAGCTCCACCATTACTTGTTCAACGATTCTCACAATTGAATGTGCACCAGAATCACCAGAAGACTTTATTTTTGTAGCACTGGGGATTGAATCCTAGGCTTTTGCGCTGACCTAAATCCCCAGCCGTGCTGGTCCACGCCTGTAATCCCAGCACCCTGGAGACTGAGGCAGTAGGACTGCCCCAAATTCAAGGCCAGCCTGGGCTACATAGCAAGACCCTGTCTTTAAAAAAAAAAAAAAAGTTTCCCTAAAGCGCCCAGACTGGGCTCAAACTTCTTCTTCTCCTGCCTCAGCATCCCAGCATGTTGAAATTACAGGTGTGCTCCACCAAACCCAGCGCACCAGGAAGATTTAAAACCCAAATTGCTGAGCTCCATCCTCAGTTTGAGGTTATCTATATCTATCTGCGGTGGGACCTGGAGCCTACATTTCTAACATGCTCTGGGGTGCTGTTGATAGTGCTGGTCCGCGAAGCCACACTTTGGGAAACACTCTGTAGCTGCGGGATCAGCACCTCCCGTGTGTACTCTGAATAAGGGTAGCTTCCGGTGAAGCTGAGGTTTCCCGAAACCTGTCACTAGGAACCCTAAACACAGTTCAGGGTGGCACGCGTGGTTAATACCGGCTCCTGTTGGATGGGGGAAGGGAGTCGTTCGCCCAAGGCCTGACTGCAAGTGAACTCAAATCTGGGACGAGCCTCGGGGCCTCGCACGCCCGGACGAGCTGGGCACCAGGGCGCGGAACCTCGCTGCTCTGGGCGCCCCGCCCCGCTGCCCACCCGGCTGCGCTCGGCACGACGCGGCTCTCTGCCCGCGCCGCCTGCGGCTGTGCGCCTGCAGTGGCCTTTGGGGCGGCCAGGGCTCTCCGGTCTGTTTTGGCGCTAATATCCTGCACCCCGGGGTGCACTGAGGTCTGGAGCGGCTGGGCACTGCCCGCCTGCCGTTGCCCCCAGGGTGCCGCCCGCTAGGCTGGGAGCACCTGGCCCGGGAAGCTCCGGCTGCGCCGAGCAGGACCCGCCCCGGCCCCGCCCTCCCGGCCGCCCCGTCGGGAAACCCGCGAGCGGGCGGCAGCGGCGGCTCAGCCTCGGCTCTCCAGGTAAGCGGCAGAAGGAGCCGGCGACCTTGCTCCCCGCCTCGGATCCTAGAGCTCCCCGGCTCCTCGGGACTCCCCTGCGGTCGGGCTCGCTTCTGCCGGTTCCTCCCTCCTGATCGCCCCGCCGCCAGCCCTCTCTTCCTCCTCCTCCTCCCCCAAGAACCCCCACAGTAAAATGAAGGGGCTGGGCCAGACTGGTCCCTCCTTTCCTCGCTCTTCGCGGCCGCTGTGGCCCGTAGCTCCTCCCTTGGTAGAACCCCTTCATCTTTGCACTCCAGGAGCTGAGGGATGAACCGGGAGCGCAGACGTTGGAACTTGGAGAGAGGGAGACACGCCATAGCTCCCCCTCCAGGGCTCTACACCCTCTTCTCTTTACCCACCCAAGTCCCCACATTCCTTCTGCGCGCATCTCCCCAGATTGGGCCACCCCTTGTGCTCAGTGCAGAAAGTCAGAGAGGTTTCCTCCAGCCGGTGCCACTTCTCGCCTAAGCAGAAAGGGCAGACAAGGAGAGACTTCCCTTGTGGGAGTTCTTCAGAGCCCAACCTGGCTGGTCGGTCCCGGATGCTGGGGCCTTTGGGGGGTAGGGAGGCGTCGTGTGGTATTGTGTGGGCCGAGGTCTGATGGTTGTACAGGACTGTGACTGTCGCCAACTTCCTGGGTTTCTGTTACTTGTCCCAAGCCTCGCCCTGACAGAAAGGAGGAACAGCTTGATACTTGCCCCCAGGGCCAGTTGTCCTGGACCCAGACCTCTGCAGAGTGGGACAGGGCTCTCCTGTCTGTGTGGGCGGGCAGCGGTTGGCCAGCAAATCTTAAACAGACTCTGCTAATGGTCAGTAACCCCAAACAGCAGTAACCCTGCTGTGCAGCTTACCCTGGACTCACACGTGCAACTCATGGACAGTAAGTAGGTGAGGTTAATAACTCTGCACACACCAAAAGGCCTCGAGGGATTATGCTTATTTTACACAAAATGTGCAGGCTCTATTCTCCTCTGCTGAGGGAGGAGCTGTATCCCTGCCCATCAGAGGACAGCTAGAAGGATGAGACAGGTAAATTCATGTGATGACTAGACAAGGTAAAGTGGGTTTTGAAATATGCTTTCACTCCAACTATCCAGCAGTAGTCAGGATCATTGCAGGCATTTCCCACAACGATAGCCAGTATCATCGTCGCAGGCATTTCCCAGTTCCATATCCTCAATGATGCTATGCACTTCAGGAACCCAGAGGTAACAGGAGAAAACTGCTTTGTGGAGCACCAGGACAGAGAGGAGTACAGGACTGTCCAAGGAAGAGGAAGTCTGGAGCTGGTGGAACCGTGAAAAATACTGGCCTGGTGAGTAATCAGTGCCCACAGTCAGCAGGACTGCTGACTCCCACCCACAGCACCATGGAAGAGCTCAGGTCTGAAAAGCTAATATATGTCAGGTCCCCTCTGAGATCGGAAACATCTTCACCCAAGTTCAGCTGGGAGAAACCTGGACGGGAAATGTGACTCTAGGCTTAGTCTGTGCAGTCACTTCCTACAACAGAAGTCAGGACTAAGAGGAGCAGCTCATCCCAGGGCCGAGGGCTCCCCATGCAGGAAGGCAGTGAGTATAATGAAGGGAGCAGGAGGCTGACTCAGCTCTGTCAATTTAGCAGTACAACCTTGGCCAAATCACATAAACACTCCCTGGGTGGGGAGAAAATGAGAAGGTGTAGATGAAAGTGCTTTGGCAAAGTGCCAGACAAATGCAAGACAATATGGTGTCATAGTTAAGAGAGAGAGCTTTGGAGAGACAGGGCCTGAGTGAAGATTCTACTTCTGCTGCTTCCTAGCTGTGTGACTTTGGTCAGATTAGCCTCTCTGTGTTTCAGTTTCCTTCTATATAAAACAGAGAACATAACAGCACCTTGATTTGATATAAGTAGTAATATTGAAAGTGGTGATAGGCTGAGTAGATGTACTTGTAGTCCCAGACACTTGGGAAGTTGAGACAGGATTGCTTGAACCCAGGAGTTTGCATCTGATGCCAGCCTGGGCAACATAGTGAGACCCTATCTTTAAAAAAACAAAAGTGATAATATTATCCTAAACATCATCTGGCTTCCACAAACATATTCCAATATCTCCAGCTCTGAAGATGAAATTGAGAACCAAACTTGGGTGAATTTGATTCTTCATATAGCCCCTGCCCCTCTCTGGGAAAGACCAAAATGTCATTTCTCATTTGATGGGGATGAGAATGTGAATTTGAATAAGCAAAAGGTCAAGTGCAGGGCAGTGCCTGTCTCTGTGTGGAACTCAATGCTGTAATTGTGCTGTGCAAAAAGCCTTGTGTGGTGAACAAGGATAGGTTCAGTCCAGGGAGAAAAGAGGCTGTTAGCAGACTTTTTCATGGTACCTGAGATCCCTGTGGGGTCAGGTTATTCTCTTGTACCTTGCCCAGCCTGGTCCTGGGTCCTAGGCAGAGATTTGAAAAAAAAAAGAAACCCAGTCCTTACCTTCAGCTCTGTATATAATGGAAAATAAAAGGTAGATAGGCAGGAAGTGGCCTAGCTACATACCTCAGGGAAGAGGGATGCTGTAAGCATAAGAAACCAGGCCAGTTAGTCAGGAAAAGCAGAAGTTTGAGGACCAGGATTTAAGGATCAGAAAGGAGAAGAAAATGGGATCTTGCTGTCTGGGCCTGTTGGTTCACCCTCCTTCTCTGGGGAACTCCCAAATGAGAAAACATGGGTAGTGAATGTAATTTGGGAACAAATAAACACACCTAGAAACTGGGAACAGTGAGACTCACCTTCATCTGGGAAGTCTTCTTGGAAGAAGAGGATTCTAAGTAAGAATTTGAAAGAACAGAAATTTGGCCTGCTTAGCCAGAAGATAAGGGCAAGCCTTTGAGGGGAGACAGACAGCCAGTACCAAGCTTCTGGTCAGGTACCAAGGATGAGTGCAGACAGGAAGCAGACTGTCTAAGCTTGGGTTTCTGCCACAGTCAAACAGCACTGAAGGAATATAAACCTGGCTTCCTGGTTGTGAAAGGAGGAGAGAGGCCTGAGGCAAAGGAGGCTGTCAGGCAGCTACTGCTGATCCTTCAGATCCTGGGTGATAAGGACAGAGTTGGAGGTGACCTGTTTTGAGAGTAGAGAGGAAGGGGAGGATACTGGAGGCAGAGAATGAATCAGCAGGATTTAGAAGTAGGCATGGGGTAAACCCAAAATTGAGAAGCCCAAGGCCATTGAGAAGGCCAGGGCCTGGGCCAGAGCAGGAGCCAGGCTTGTTTCAAAGATTTTGATGCTACTGGCTGCTTTGGGGAGACTGGGGTCAGGTACAACAGACCCTGAGTTTAGGATGTGGCAAGTTGAGTATCCAGTTATCCTGGGTAGAAGCTCTTCAGTCAAGAGCAGATTATAGAGTGAAGAGAGAAGGAAAAACCCCAATTCTAGCCTCTTTCATCAACCCCTCCAATCTGGAGATTGGCCCCAACGTCATCCTGCAACCAATAGATTGTAACACTCAATTCAAATTCCTCTTTTTTACTTCTCTCAAGCCCAAAGTTACTGTCTACAGGAACCCTAGGAAATTAGAGAAGCCTATCGTATCCCCACTTGGGACCCTCCTTCATCTCTAGATTCCTTGAGAGAAACAGTGGCACATTTCTACCCCATTTGGCAGAGTCTGGAGATCCTCCAGGGAAAAGCCTGTAAACCTGTGAGCTTTCCTGCTTGGCCACCTATTGTTTTGATTTTCAATGACTTTGGCTTAGAGTAAGTCAACAAAGACTTAGTGAGCACCTACTATCTTGCCAAGCATTAATCTGGATATACAGTGGTGAACAAAGTTGGGTTGGGTTTTTCTGCTGAAAACTCGTGTTTAAATAACTTCAGCTTAACATAGTATGTAAACATAAAAAGAATCTAGATATGCTGGGAAGTTTTGTTTTGTTTTGGTTTTTGGTTTTTTTGAGACATGGTCTTGTTACCAGGTAGCCTGCTTCTAAAAGTGGCTCACCAACCAAACGTTATCAGGTTCTGGGTTGCTCGCCTGTCCCTCTGGAGTTAAATTCCAGGTTCTCCTCATCTCGAACAAAGAATTGAACAAAATGAGCAAAAAACAGTGACAAAGTTTTTTGAGAAAATAAAAGGGAAGAGTAGGGGAGAAACTGGCTCTGCAGAGCAAGCCTGGGCCAAGTAACAGAGGAAAAAGCAAGATAAAAGTACACCCTGGAGGAAGCAGGTTGGGCTATCATGAGGAAAGCCATGATGGCACGTTCTTCTTGGCGTCTGTGTACTTTATGCTGTCCAAATCTTGAGGGAACCCAAGAGAACTGCTACATCTGGGTCCTGAGAGGTGGTGCTGGGATCCCACATCTTAGGCTGACATCAGATCTAGGCCATGCTATTGAAAACATGCCCAAATTCTTTCAAGAAGTCCACATGCAGGGCTTTGGGAACTGTTCTGTGCACGAGTCTGGGATCTTGTAATTAATAGGTCACACCTAGTTCCCTAGCCAGCTTTGTCATGCCCTAATTTCTTATCTCAGTCTCACTATGTAGTCCAGGCTAGCTTCAAACTCATGGCGATCCTCCTGCCTCAGCCTCCTCATTGCTGGGATTACAGGTGTGTGTCACCATGCTGGACCTGGAGGAAATCTTCAATAGACTGGCTACAAAAATAACTTTCAGTGCATCTTTCTGGGAAAATAAGCTATAGTACTGCAGCTTCAGCCTGGGGGAAAAGCCAGAGTGTCTCGAAGGTGTAATTATGGGGGAAAGTGAAAATCTCCCAGTCTTCCATGGTCAAAAGGATCAGAGATGAGAGAAGAGCGCTGCGAGAGACAACTTTTCCTCCTTTCAGCAGGACTGTGGAGGGCAGGAAGCAAGCCCTGTGTCTGATGAAAAGAAAGTGTTAGTGAGGAAGAAAGGACAACCATTTGGCAAAACAGCCTCCTCGCAGTCCCCTCTCCCACCAGGAGCTTGACCTCCCCAGCATTAGGTCCGGCTCACACACCTGTGACCTCGGCAAGAGTGGTGGCAGCCCTCGCTTTGCCTCTCGAAGAGACCTTGAGCTTGAGCCTGAGTAACCTTAGCAAACATCCCTGTGGTGATGGCAGTGACAGTTTGCTTCCTGGCTACCACGTGGCTGCCCCCGGAGGTGAGCAGTTCATTTGATAAACAGGAAGAAACTTTGTTACAGTGACACCACCTGGCCAGCAAGAGCGTGTTCTGGGTGACTGACCCTAGCTTTCACAAAGCAAAGACTTCACCTATGACTTCCCAGTTTCCGAATCTTTAAAGCATCCGAATCCCTGGGTGGGAGCTGAGGGGAGAGCAGATGACATCAAGAGGTCTGGGGCGGCTCAGGAGAACAACCTACCCCCTGTAATCCCCCGGGGGGAGGTGAAAGAGGCAAACAGAGCATGGCCTGAGAGTTGGGAAACAGTTCTGCTCCTGGGAGCTACTAGCTGTGTCACAGTGAAGTCACCTAACCAAACTAGCCTCACACATAAAGTGAGAGAACTGGATTCAGAACTAGGCAAGATGGCAAGCTAATGTGTAACAGCAGAACATAACATAACTCAGATACTTTTAGCAAGTGCACGGTGCATGTCTGTATTCCCAGCACTTAGGAGGCTGATGCAGGAAAATTGTAAGTTTGAGGCCAACCTGGGCTACATAGTGAGATCCTGTCTCAACCACAATAAAACATCATTTAGTAAAGCCAATGCTTCATGTTTAACCCCTGTAGCCTCATTTCATTTAAAAAGAGTTTATGGAACACCTACCATGTACAAAAATCTATGCTGGGGGAAAAAAAAAAGCCTATGCTGGACTGTTCAAGTGATACAAAGTGAAATGACAGGGGCTTTCAGACCCAGAGGTTAAGGTCCTGTGAGAAACAGAGATGCCTGTGGCACAAGGCTGGCTGCCCCGTGGGCAGAGTTCAAGTGAAAACAGAAGGCCGGCGCTGGAGGTGCGCTCCATGGTAAAACACCTGCCTAGAATGCACAAGGCCCTGGGTTTGGTCTTCAGCGCTGGAAAAACAAAACCAAACAGGAGGCTAAGGGACAGGGAAGGGTTCCTTCTGCTAGGAGATCTGAGAAGGTGTCCTGGAGGAGGCTAGGATATAAAATAAAGGGATTAGACTATGTCACTGGCTTTCTAACGTCTATGATTGGAAAAGAAGATATTTTAAAGGACATATGAGGACACATATGTGTCAGTATGCCCTAAAATTTTCAGAGTAGTTTACACTTTAAAAGCACTACAAGTTTATATAAAATAAACCAAAGGAAGTCATTTGAAAATGTAATCATTTAAACTCTCACTTTACGAAATTTTATGATTGGGGGGCATAGGTGTGGTACTGGGGAATCAAACTGAGGCATACTCTACCACTTAGCTACAGCCCCAGCCCTTTTATTTCTTTTTTTAAGATAAGGTCTCACTAAATTGCCCAGGGTAGCCTCAAACTCGGGATCTTCCTGCCTCAGCCTCTCAAGAAACTGGGACCACAGGTGTGTCCCACCACATCTGGCTAGTTTTAGGAATTTTGTTTGTTTTGTTTTGTTTTTGGGGGAGTGCTGGGGATCAAACTCAGGGCCTCACACTTGCTAGGCAAATGCTCTACCACTTGAGCTAAATCCCCAACCCCTAGTTTTAGGAATTTTGAATAATAAATTTTGAGTTTTAGTTTTGTATCAAGCAATGTTTGTCATTTTCAATAGACTGAAATAAATATTAAAGTAAAAGTTGATTATTCAAAATTCAAAAGACTAAGTAAAAGAAATTTAAATAAAACTTTCCAGTGATATTCTTTGTTAAATCTATAGCATTCATATTTCTGAAGTTACTAAAGCTTAAACCTACACTAAGACTTTTGATATATTCTGTGTATAAATAACAATGAAAATGAAAATTTAATAAAACAATATTTATCCATATTACATATGATGCACTGTTCCATCCTATTTTGGTCTGTTTAAGAATTTTTTTCATGCCGATTTGCCATGCTCTGAAGTTATTTTACCACATTGTATACAGTGGTAATCAGCAGGTGGATAGATCCTCAACTCTGTTCCTTACTCTAGTGAGAGAAGGTAAGTTCAAGCTCTGGCTGGTGGGCCCAGAAAACCACATCTCAATTTTTCAGTCTAGGAAGGCTTCCCAGGAGAGGATTTTCGGCATCATCTCAGCACTGACAGTGTGAGAGTTGAAGCACAAGGATGGCTGGAGGGAAAAGACTTGGAAACTAATGCCCGGCAGCAGCAGCAGGAGAGGACTGAGTGGACGAGGCTGTGGGCACACTTGCCAGTGGCCCTGGCAGCCAGCTGTTGGGGCCTGAAGGTGCAGAAGGTGGACAGGACGTGGGGTCCTGTGAAGCCCCGCACTTGGCAAAGTACTACAGTAGCGGTTATTCCTTGTCCAAGGCTGGTTGGTGGGTGAGCTCTCTGCCCTTATTAACCACACTGTGGGACTCATCTCCTGTGCAGAGAGCAGGAATGCTTAATCCCCAAATCCTGTGGCTTCCATTGGATTGCATGTCCTTTCTGTTGCCTGCAAGCTGAGCAAACAGTGAGTCCCCTCCTGCCAAGCCTAATCATAGGTGTCTCGTTTCATTTCAGGATGTGGTTAGTACCTTGAGGAACTGCAGGTCCCAGATAGAAAGCTTTAGACATCCAAGTTGTATTGAGAGAGTAGATGACTAGGGGGAGCTCAACTTGACCCTGGTTTCCTTTCTCCAGAGGGAATACGAGGAGCAGAGACAAACCCCACTGTGAGGGACCACAAGGCAGTGCCAGGATGAAGAAGTTGGAGTGAGCTGGGTGACTCGGCTAGAGAGGTCTTCCTACAGGAGGTGAGTCCTGAGCACTGAGTACTGCCAGGAATGACAATGTCACCACACCGTTCTTTCTACCTGCCCCCTCTCTTTCTTCCTAGAGTGGGAAAGTAGCAGGAAAAATGTAGCCCTCAGATTCAGTGCTGCCTTTCTGCACTGAGCGGCAGGCACTCTCCCTTCTTCACCCCTGTCCGAACTCGGCTGGGACAGCTCCAGAACTGCTGAGGCGTCCAGCTCAAGCAGCCCATGCTGACCCCAGCACAGCTCAGCCTCTGGGCTAGGACAATAATTCTGCCCTGAATCACCTTTTCTGCCTTGAAACCCTCATCAAGCTCCCAGGAAACTCTACCTTTCTCCCTTGGCATCTGCCACCACTGCTACTCTTTTTTCTTTTCTTTTTTTTTTTTGTTTTTTTTGGTGCCGGGGATCGAACTCCGGGCCTTGCGCTTGCTAGGCAAGCACTCTAACCACTGAGCTAAATCCCCAGCCCCAACCACTGCTACTCTTACGTTTTAATTTTATTAACTTTTGAATAGGAAATGAAGTCAGGGTTCAAAGCACAAACGGGGACTCAGTAAAAGATCTTTTTCCTGCTCCTGTCTCCTCCCTGGACAGGTGTACTTGGCCCCAGTTCTACCACTTCCTGTCCCCCCCACCCCACAAGACTTTTGAATTCCTTAGAGAAAGGAAGAGAATCCCACACCCCTTTGTCTTCCTGTGTCCCACCCCATCCCCCAAGGGAGATTTGCCTGCATCACATCCCCTCTCTGCCACAACACTTCTGTCTTGGGTCAGACACCCAGGGCCCTCTTAACTGACTGTCCCACTGCCAAGCAGGTCCACATCCTAGACACCGTCTTCCAGCTGTCGTATTGTTCTTCCTGGAGTGCCAGGCTCCCAGTGAATCTTTTATTACTCTTCATACCTCAGGTCAAGGGCAAAGTCCTCAGTATGACAAACCAGGCCCAGGGAACTTGGCTTCAGGCGCCACTCCAGGCCCATCTTCTACTGCTTCCACCAGACTTCATATTCCCATCATATCAGTTCTCTGGTTAATCATTCTGTCTCCCACCTGTAGGCCTTTGCTCTGGATGACTTTCTCCCTGCCTGGACTGTGCTCACCTCTCCTGTGCCATTTACTCTCAAGTTGATGCTTGGCCCAAGCTTCTCCCCCTGTAAGACTTCTTTGCCTTCCCCCACTGACTGAGATTCCTACACTCCTTCAACAGCCAAGGGTACCTCTTCATGCTGCCTTCTTGCTGAGTAATCTCGGCTTAAACTGTGACTCCCCCAGCTGATTGTACCCTCCCTGAGGGCTGGCTTTGTTCATCTCTGTACTCTCTTCTTCTTGCAGACAGCAGATGCTCAGTGAATACTGGCAGAAAGAACAAGTCTTCTCTCCCATCTCCCAGACGATACTTAATACAAAATAGACAATATCAAAGAGATTTCTTTTATTTGATTTTTGATAATGCTACTAAATCTGATGTTATAAAACAAACCACCTATCTCTCCCAGCCCAGAGTGAACCTTGCTCCACATTGAAATCACGCCAACCACATTTTCCGTGGACGCAAGCGACTCCTGCCGCCAGTCTGCCCCACAAGCAGGAGATTGTGGGTTTAAATAACACCATTAAATAGCTCAACTGGAGTTAGTTTAAGCAAAACAGGCAAGGGGTGATGACTGTGGTTTTGGCCAAGAACCAGATGCTTTAGGATAATTGCTGGGAAGCTGAGCAGGGATTTATTAATCATAATAATAGAAATACTTGATACTATTTATTGAGGACTCAGTAAATGACAGGGGCTCTGCTGAGTATTTTACATACATTATCTGATTTAATCCTTACCACAACCCTGTGAATTAGATACTAGTTACCCCCACTTTATAGATGAGGAAATTGAAGCTTACAAGGATTAAGTAAATTGCCTGTGGGTCACATATGGCTAACGATAAAAAATAAAAACTAATGCTTTCTGAGAATTTACCATCCACAGAGATTGCCAAAAATTTTCCATGAATTTATTTTTTTAAGTTAATCCTTATCCCAGCCCTAGGAGGTAGGTGCTATTACTAGAAGGGACAGAACTGGGACTCATGCCCAGGCCTCTTGCCACTAACATTTAGGGCTCAGCCACTGAAATTTACACTTGCAGAGCTTGCCACAGAAAGTTTTTCAAACATTCCTCTCTGAAGCATCGAACGCGTGCTCAGAGTGGAAACTAGTGAGTGCCTATGGTCTGTCTTGCCTGGAAGGTGTTACAGAATCTCAGATTTTAAAAAAGATTTTTTTTTTTTTTGCAAAAACTATATAGATATAGAATATAGTTGGCCCACAAGTTTGAATTACATGGGACCACTTTTACACAAGGACTTTTTGGGGGGTGTTGGGAATTTTCAACAATGTAAAAAAACTGACAGACAAACCTCATAGTCTAATAATATTAATTTTTTTTTATCTCCGGCACCCCCACCCACCCAAAACATCTTTTTTTCAGTACTGAAGATAGAATCTAGGGCCCTCACACTGAGCCCATTTTTGAATTTTTATTTCAAGACAGGGTCTCACTAAGTCACCCAGACTGGGCTCAAACGTTCAATCCTCCTTCTTCAGAGTGCTGGGATTACAGGTATTGCTAAAATTAAGTATGTCATGAATGCATAAAATATATGTAATAACCTGTCATTTACTACCATAAAATATACACAAATTTATTATAAAATAACCTAAGTTAAAATGTATCAAAACTTATGCACACAAACACAAACCATACATAGTACCATTTGAAGTCAAGAGAAATGTTACAAATGTAGAGATGCAGTATTAAATTACAACTGGGGCCCAGGCCTGTAGCTCAGTGGTAAAGCATGTGCTTAGCAGGAGTGAGGGCCTAGGTTCAATCCCCAGCACCAAATACAAAATAAGTAAATCGATAATGCATAAGGGCTGGGGATGTGGCTTGGTGGTAGAGTGCTTGTCTAACATACCCAAGGCCCTGGATTCAATCCCTGGTATTATAGAAAAATGTTTTAAGGTAAAAAAAATCATAACTGCATAAATTAACTGTACTACACCCCGCACTACTCTCATAATTTTATAGCCACTCCCTGTTGCTATCATGGTAAGTACTGTGAGTATCTGCTTAAAATGCCCCATGACATTAATCATCTCTACATGAGATGTTCATCTCTGCAGAAAATCGAGTATCGCAGTAAAAAACAATGTCTTATGGTTCACGTGTATTTTTCACTACCTATAACGTATATAACACAGTAAGTATGTATTAGTCAGCTGCATATGTTATCAGTAAGGCTTCCAGTCAACAGCAGACTTGTAATAGTTAATTTGAAGGGGATTAAAAAGTTGTACTTAGATTTTCAACTGTGTGGGAAGTTAGTATCTTTAACTCCCATGTTGAAAGCATTAGGCCAGGACTGTGGATTATGGAGTTAGTGCCAGCTGTCGAGTTTAAAGCCAGGGGTGTTTCTCTGCTGGTTTGAAAGAGTGGGGAATGACTCCCAGAGCTGTGGTCCACGCCTGTGTGTGGACAAAATGGCACCACCGCCCTCATCAGCGCCAGCTGTCATGGCTGCCTGCTGTAGGACAGGGAAGTCAGGCAGTGTCAGTGGGGTGTGGAGCCGCAGCAAGTGCCCTTCTCTCAGAACTTTCCTCATCTCTCCCCAGCCCCGTAAATTTCTCTTTTAGCTTGCCGTGGTCAGAGATTGGAATTGCCTAAAGGCTTGAGAATTTATGTTTGCCTTGGAGCAGAGAGAAGAGGGATCATGAGTCTCTGAAAAGTGTTGGGTCAAAAAGGTGGTGTCTGTGAAAAGAGCAGCAGTTTTGAAGCTGTTTTTATCCATACACTCAGGAATGGAGTACTTGCACAAGTTCGGTTAGTGGTTGTGTAACCTTATTTTATTCCTCATTTGAAGACCTGTGATGGGCTGACGTCAGGCTGGGGAGGTTTTAGAACTATCAGTTAAGATACAGAGTATATAGAGACTCAGTTTCCTATGTGACCCCTGTTGTAATCCATTTGAAGTCTTTGAGAAGCATTATAATCAAATCCCTTTTAAAATTTAAGAGCCCTTCACTGATTGAACTAACAAGGATAGTTGGTAAGTTGCCTATCCTGGGCAAGAGCTCAACCACCCAGCTGTGCACCCAGCTCCGTAAATTACCTTTCTGAACAGTAACTGCGGGCATAAGGTGCCCGTTTCTGATGAATCATATTGTGTGATTACCTCATTTTTAGTTGTCCTGTTAAAAAGTGTAATCATTTTGCGTTCCTTTTGACTGACTGAAAAGTTGTACTTTTTGTTTTTGAAAATAAGTAGGACTATTAAAGTTTGTTCTTCATAATAATTTGAATACCTGGAACTGGATGATTTTTCTGCCACCTCCAACGCATATCTAATTGGATTTTGAATAATTTTTTTATAAGATTTCAAAAAGTTGGTAGCTTGTTTGGCATATGTGGGATTATTTAAATAGTGTTTGGGGCCTTTTGGTATACTTTGAGTGTTAAAGAGTAGGATTGATTTTCTTGGGTTCCAGTTTTTTTGTTTTTTGGTTTTTTTTTTTTTGTGTGTGGTGCCAGGGAAGCACTCTAACCACTGAGCTAAATCCTCAGCCCTGGTTCCAGTATTTTAAAAAGTGAAATCAACTCAAACTTTTGTTTCTTCAGTGCCTCATGGAATGAACAAACAACCTGGAGAAGCAGCCTAGTGCCACATCTAGTGCTTACCCTCCTTTCTGCTGGAAATAGACTCATGTACTATGTTACAAGTATTATTGGGATTTTCAGGTTGTAAATTGTATAAAACAAAGGTGGCTTTCTGGTAGAGTCAATTTATCATTAGAGGGCAGTTTTGTGGTCACTATTACTTAAGAGATTTCTAATGAGTTGAAATAAAGCTTAGAAATTTTCCGGGTAATTTTTAATATTCAATTTTTTTTTCTTGATATCTCCATTATGCTACTAGAAACTATTCTCAGGGAAATAAGTTTTGTATAGACTGTGGTCACCTACCATTTCATTTTTTAAAAAATTTTTTATCAGTATATTTTTGCAGTACATGATTGCATTCATGGTGAGGAGTTTGGTGATTGGATAATTTTTGTTCTGTAGTATGTTTTACAGGTGAAATGGATGCTTATTATTCTATTACAGGATGGTTTCTCTATTACCAGACTTCCGTGCTATTAAGCATGTAATTAAATGAAGTACTGACTGAAACCTTTTCCTCCATGGGCTAAATATGCTGTCTTTCCCAGGAAAAGGTTTTTAATTCTAGTCTTGGTTTTCTGCAAAAGTGAATGAGATATACCATGAGTTGAGGTTTGAAATACTTTTATTTTACCAAGTATAAACTGTATAAACACATACTTAATAAGCTAATCTGAAATCGTTTGTTTTGTTTTGTTTTTGAGATAGGGTCTTGTTGTGTAGTTCAGGCTGGCCTTGAACACACCATGTAGCCCAGGCAGGCCTCAAACTCCCGGCGATCCTCCGGCTTCAGCCTCCCACGTGCTGGGATTACAGGTGTGCACCACCATGCCCTGCTCTGAAATGGTTCTTAAAGGTATCAAAACAAAAATAGAATCTCCAACATTTAAGAGGCTGAGGCAGGAGGACTGCTACAGGTTCTATGTCAGCCTGGGCTGCATAGTGAGTTCAAGGTCAGCCTGAACTACACAATGAGACCCTGTCTCAAAACACCAAAGAAAAAACCCCAAAACCAAAAACAGTCCAGTGTTCATTGTGAATCAGTAATACAGCAAAGAGAAGAAAATGCAGTATTGTTTTAGGCCAGTTAGCTAATGTTGCTGGATCTCATCTATAAAATGAGAAGGTTAAACTCTGTCTGGACAAATGAAAACCTTTCAGCAGAAGAATTTTCTGAATCCAGAAGTCACCCATAGTGGAACACATACACTGCAGTGAGTCCCTCCCCGTGGTTAGTTGCTTCCTTCTTTTGCTTCCTTTTCAGTTTTTGTTTTGTTTTGTTTTGTTTGAGACAGGGTCTCACTATGTTGTTCAGGCTGGCCTTGAACTCACTATGTAGCCCAGCAATCCTCCTGCCTCAGTTTCCCAAGTGCTGGGATTAGTGGTGTATGCCACAATGCCTGGACCACATTTTCAGCTTCTTTCTTTTACTCTTCTTAATCTTCCTCTTCTTTTTTAACTCTTCTTTTTTAGTTGGAGGCTTAATACATAATTTATGTTTTTAACCCCGATAAACTATAAACCTTTCCCTTCTATTATTTTCATTGGTGGAATCTAGCATCGGTTTTGATCCTCAGTAAATAGTTGTTGAAATAATGCAACCTCTTATATTTCATTTATTTTATTTGGACTAATCTTCCTAACAAAAGGAGAAACTCGTTATCCTGTGATCCTTCCTGCTGAAGATTTTGTAGTAATTCCCTATTTATCTGATCTAGATGTGTCTTCTGATTTCCTGAGAATTTGGTAAACTTTCTCTAAAGGGCCAAATGGTAAATATTTCGGTTTTGTGGGCTATTTGCAGTCTCTCTCACATTGTTTGCTTGCTTGTTTTTACCAACCCCTCCCCCCAAAAATATAGGTAGGGCATAAAGAATAACAGGACCACCAGCAGCCACCATTCACTTCCAAAAAGAAACGCTTTACTCGTAAATCTTCTAATGTCTCTCTGTAATCCTGTACTTTTTAAATTCCCTCTTCAGAAATTTAGGGCTTGGGTTTGTTTTGTTTGTTTTGTTTTGTTTTGTTTTGTTTGAGATCAGGTCTAACTATGAGTTCATGCTGGCTTTGAACTCACTGTATAGCCCAGGCTTGCCTCAAACTCTACCTGCCTCAGCCTCCCAAGTGCTAGATTTCAGGCATGTACCACCATGGCCGGCTTCTGAAATTTTGCTTTTATCATTCCTTTAGTTTCCACGGATGGGACATGGGGCCTTCTCACATCCCCAGCCCTTTTTCCTTTCTTTAAATATAAATAAATATATGTAATCTCGAGAAGAGTCTTACTAAGTTCCTAAATTGCCCAGGTTGAGATAGGCATAATGGCTCATTCCTGTAATTCTGGCACTCTGAGAGGCTAAGACAGGAGGATCACAAATTCAAGTCCCATGTGGACAATTTAGCAAGACCCTGTCTCAAAATTTAAAAAGGCATGGGGATATAGCTCAGTGCAAAAGCCCTGAGTTCAATCCCTAGTACCACAACAAAAAGTAAAATAAAATAAAAATTTAAATTGTCCAGGCTGGGCTCAAATTTGCAATCCTCTGCCTTAGCTCCCCAGAGTGCTGGAATTACGGGTGTGTACCACCATGCCCAGCTTCTTTATAGCTTTACCACATATTTGAATTCATGAACAATATATTGTTTAGTTTTAGTATGTTTTCAAATTTTCTATGAATGGAGTCTGTCTGCAACTTCCTTTTTCACCCAATGTTACATCCACATTGTTGCATGGAGAAGTAGCTCTTTGTCATTGCTGTAGAGAACTCCATGGTATTGATATTTCACTCTTTATTTATTCATTCTAGATTGTTACCAGTTTTTGCCATTTTAGTCAGTGCTACTGTAAACATTCTTGTCCAGTCTCCTGGTTCATATGCAGCAGAGTTTATCAGGTACATAAAAACTAAGAGTGAAATTGCTGGCTCATGGGGTGTGTTTGTTTTAAATATTATTTGTTAGCGCCAAGTTGTTTCTCAAAGTAGTTATGTCAATTAAGTCTCTTTGTGTAGAGTGTCAGTGTTCTAGTTACCCCAAATCCACAGATGTCAGAGTCTTAGAGCAGGAAAGAAACACTAAGTGCAGTTTCCTCAGCTTACAGATGAAGACAATTTAGGCACATTGACAGTGTGACAGTGATGCCACCATTCAGAACAAAGCCTAGACCCAAGTCTCCAGCCCCACACCCCTGACTTCCTCTCCACCTCTGTCTTGCCTCATTTCTCCTTTATCTTTCCCTTCTCAGGCTGAGGCCCCAAGGGGTGGCCACCACAACCTATCAAGTTATTTCCACGGTCAGGCCCAGGGCTCTGAACTGAGTCTGCTGGGATCCCCATGTTGTGGAGGATGAGGCTCCTCCGCAGACGCCATATGCCTCTGCGCCTCGCCATGGTGGGCAGTATCTTCATGCTCTACCTCTTCATCCGGCAAAAAGATGAAAGCGGCAGGGAGCAGGCCACAGAGAAACCATGGCTGAAGTCGCTGGTGAGCCAGAAGGATCACGTCCTGGATTTCATGCTAGGGGCTGTGAACAACCTTAGAGATTCAATGCCCAAGCTCCAGATCAGAGCTCCGGAGCTCCAGCAGCCTCTGGCCTCCATAAACCAGTCTTGCCCTCCTGGGTTCTACACCCCAAGTGAGCTAAAACCCCACTGGGAACGGCCCCCACAGGATCCCAACAGCCCTGGGGCAGATGGGAAAGCATTTCAGAAGAATGACTGGACCCCCCTAGAGACCCAGGAAAAAGAAGAGGGCTACAAGAAGCACTGCTTCAATGCCTTTGCCAGTGACCGGATCTCCCTGCAGAGGGCTCTAGGGCCCGACACCCGACCCCCTGAGTAAGTAGCCCCCAGAACCCTGGGGGAAGCCAGGGCTTTACCAGAGTTGTGGCCAGCCAGGCCGTGGCCACAGACCAAGTGCCAGGAACAAAGCTGAGGAGGATTTGAGAATAAGGCAAGGATTTCTTTAAGCTTTGTTTTCTTTCACTGACCAACTGTCCTGATCACAGAGACTACAATTCAGGAATCTTATAGACAGGCCAGGGGCCCAAGAGATCTATGAAAGTGAAACACGTTTATGAAGGTGACAGGATAAAGAAGAATTAACTCAGGACTTGGAACTAGGATCTGACCTGGAGGCACCTGGGAGGGGTTGCTTCCTGGCCATGGATTCGGTCGCCTTGCCCTCTGCTGAGGTCTGTCCCAGAGATAATGGGACTCTCATGCTGAGCCGCTGGGAAAGGGAACATTTCCTGGCCACAGCCCTGGCAGTCAGGAATATCCCCACACCACCTGCTTTTCTCCAGTGAAGCCCCCAAGACCAGGAAGTCATTCCAACTTTTATTGGAAGCTATTTATATTCTCAGTTTTGGGCCGTGAAGCCAGCACTTTAATCTTTAAGGTTCTAATGCTGCTACAGCCAGGGAGCCTCAGACTTAGACCAAGCAGGATGGTCCTAGAACAGGGAGCCACTTGGAGCTCCTCAGCAGAGAAGGCATTGGCTTGTGGGCAGCCAGAGGAGGAATTTGGGTATCTCTTTGGAGGTTCTATGAGCAGTCTCTGACCAACAGAGGGGGCCTAGAAAGAGCGTTAGGCACATAATACCTTGAGACCCAGGACCCTGAATTTGAGTGTCTAGGTGGCAGTGTGCCAATGCCACAGAATGGTTGTCGGATGGATGAGGATAGGGAAAAGATTGCAAGAAATTGACCGTAATGGTAGACTCAGATTACAGGGAGCCGGTGAAAACGTGGATAGAGCGGAACTGTAAATTACAAAAGAAAGTCTTTCCCTTGCAATGAGTATGAAAATTATAGTCACTTTTCTTAGATGTCGGATTTGCCCTTTATTACTCACCCTCTGGGACCTCTGGATTGCATTACCCTTCATGTAGCATACATATTACAGAAGAAGAGTCAGCCCCGGGAACTCCTAGGCTGACAGCAGAGAGCAGATGGGTGAAGGGAGTGGGGAGCCTGAGCGTCGCTGCTAGAGAACGAGCCAGCTCTGGGTTGGGGCCCCGTGTTGGAGTAGATTCAGCAGGCCTTGCACAGCAGCTTGGAGGGTGTTGTGGGAGGTCAAAGACAGGAAGCAGCTGCTCCCAACTGCAACAACTGTCTCAGCTTCCTCCACTGGCTGCCCAGACACTTAGCCCTTCTCTGCTAAGGAGCTCCCAATAACTCCAAGTGGCTCCCAGTCCTAGGCGGTAATACTTTGGTCCAAGTCTGAGGAGCCCCAGCTGTGGCAGCTTTAGATTAAGACAGCGGCACCTTAAAGATTGAAGTTCTGGTTTCACTGCCCAAGATGGAGCCCATGAAGAGCCTCAAATGAAGGTTGGAATGACCATGTAGGCTGATGATTCAGAGGCACGGAAGATGATTTAGGGACGCTTTGGACAGAGCCCTTCCCACTCCTGGAACTCTCAGGGACCCGGGGAGCAGTGCCCACACTTTTGTCTCTCCAGGTGTATCGACCGGAAGTTCCAACGCTGTCCCCCGCTGCCCACCACCAGCGTCATCATCGTGTTCCACAATGAGGCCTGGTCCACGCTGCTGCGAACAGTGTACAGCGTCCTACACACCAGCCCTGCCATCTTGCTGAAGGAGATCATACTGGTGGATGATGCCAGCACTGACGGTGAGGCTGGAGGGGCCCTGAGCACTCTGGGCAGGAGGGCAGTTTCTCTCAGGATCAGGCCTGCTGCCTGCATCACACTCATCATAAAGCTCAGGAGCAAGAAGGCAGGCAAGAGACAGGCAGCAGGTAGATCACATTCCTAGAGCCTGGACTTTATTTACACTTCACCCGAGGAGCTCCAGGAGCTTAGCAGCTTTGGTCTTCTAGAGAGCTCACAAGTCCAACCCCAACTCAGAAATGCTGGAGGAGGTCCAGGCAGAAGGTAAGGCTTTCTCCTGAGACCTGCCTGCCCAACCACTCTTATCCTCTTGCCGGCTCCACTTCAGAATCCCTTTTTGCTGTGGTTGTTGATAAGTGAGGCTGCTCCCTCAGCTTTCACCCATCAGTCAGGACTGAGTTGCACCTGGCATGACCCAGGGCAGGGAGTGCCATGATGAATAGATATGCTGCCCTGAAAAGACTACCAAGCCTCACAGGTCACACAGTGGTACAGCCATAACGCTCCTCTATCCCATATGAACGGGCATGGGCTTGAGAGTGTGCCACCAGGAATACAAGTCCTGGCTTTGACTCTTCCTAGCTTTGTGACCTTGGGTAAGCACTTAGCCTCTCTCCTTTGAGAAATGAGGACAGTTGACTTCTTTATATGGTACATGAAAGGTCTAAGACAGGTGATCAATGAGATAATTCATGTGGCAGAGTAATTGGCACAGAGTAAGCGCTCATAATCTTGTGTTTATTTTTTGTTTGTTTGTCTTTTAGGTTTTTTGAGACAGGCTGGCCTTGAACTCACTATGTAGCTCAGGCAGGCCTTGAACTTGTAGCAATCCTCCTGCCTCACTCTCAGGGCACAACTGTAATCCTAGCACTCAGGAGGCTGAGGCAAGAGGATCGCTGTGGGTTCAAGGCCAGCTTGAACTACATAGTAAGACCCTGTCTCAAAACAAAACAAAACAAAACAAACAAACAAACAGAAAACCAGACTCTTGGTAGCACTCGAAAAGCAAAGGCAAGTATCAGAGATGCAGTGAAAAACTCTAGCAGACAAGCAATGTGTAGATCAGTCTTCTGCAAATGGAGGGGCAGAGATGGAGGGGCAGAGATGGAGGGGCTTAGGAGTGGCCTAAAGAGACTCTGAGTAGCAGTAGAGTGGTTACACAGAGTGAAGACAAGTCTATTAGCTGCCTCCGCTCAGATTGGGCCCTTTTGTAACCCTGCTCTCCCAGCCCTGTACTATGCCCCCTTCCCCTGAACCACAGGGGTACTGCTTTCACCACCACCCAGAACTTTGTGAATCCTTAAAGAGCAAGTGCCTGAGCAGGCAGTTCCTCTGACTAGGAAAGACAAGTGACATGCCAGGCTGGCACAGGCAGCACCTAAGGGCAGAGCACCCTGTGCCTAGCAGAATGGAATTTGTGTAACCCAGTCACCCCTCCAAGGTGCCTGCTCCTAGCAGCCATCCAATGTGTTCATGTTCTCTCTGGCTGTCTCCCTCTTGTTGCCCTGGATTCTTTTTTTAAGTCAATTCCAGTATCTCTAAATCACCTGCCTGAAGAACCTGAACAAGTCCCTCTTAGTTTTCTGGGTCCTGGACTCCTTTGAGAATCCACTGAAAGCTACCCTCTTCTCCCTAGAGTACGGCGCACTGGCCCACAACAATATGCAACACCCCCCATTTTCTCATGTAATTCTGGGGAATTTGTGCATTCTAGAATAAACAACTCTACCAGGAGGATTCTCAGACTCTAGAGATACTTTAAGTACTATTAAATTCAGTAGGAAAAGGAAAAAACCCTCAAATTCATGGTCAGAAATCTCTTCAGGCTGCTGGGTGTGGTGGCACATGCCTGTAATCCCAGCACTTGGGAGGTTGAGGCAAGAGGATCACTGTGAGTTCTAGGCCAGCCTGGACTACATAATGAGTTTGGGGCCAGCCTTGACTACACAGTGAGTGTTCAAGGCATGCCTGAACTACATAGCCAGACCCTGTCTCAAGAAAACAAAAAAAAAAAAAAAAAAAGAAAAGAAATCTCATCAACCCACAGCAAGATAAAATTTCCCACACAGTTGAACATTTGATCAGATTAACTGGCTCTCATTACACACACACAAACAAGAGCTGTGTCTCTGTTGAAATCCAATGTCCCTGCTTTCTGCCTGTCTATCAGGCACCCCGCAGCAGCCTGGGACTGTGAGTATATGGGCATCTGATTCTGAGGCAGGCAGGAGGAGACCCAGTGCCAGGCTGGGGACTTTTTGTTTCCTGCCACAGGTCAGACCCAGGGCATAGGCGTCACTCCTGAATGGTCTCTGTCTTCTTAGAGCTTACTTTTTTAGTTGGAAGGACAAAAAATAAGTAATTTAAAATAATAATAATTGCTATGGGGAAGTTAAAGGTGAACAAAGCACAAAATGCATGTGCTAAGTTAGCAGGTAATTAGGGAGTTCCTTCAAGCAGAGTAGCCACTCTGTTCTCCACAGAGGAACAGCTGGTGCAGAGGCCCTGAGGCTTGGTGTTGGGTCAAAAAGAAAGCCAGCATGGCTGAAAGGAAGTAGGCAAGGAAACAGAAAGAACACCACTACAAAATGAGTTTAGAGAGACGAGTGGGACTGAATCATGAGACTTTTGTAAGCAATAAGCTGTGTTTGAATTTTTCGTGTGTAGGGTAAAATATACATGCTGTAAATTTTACCATCATCTCCAAGTGCACAGTTTCTCAGCACTAAATATATCAATTATTATGCAACCATCACTACCGTATCTCTCTAGAACAGTTTCATCTTCCTATATTGAAACCCTGTTTCTGTTAAATCAAAATTCTCTATTCGCCCCATGCCTGGCAGTCAGCATTCTCTTTTCTGTCTCTGTGAATCTGATTACTTTGGGCACTTCATATAGGTGGAATCAGATAGTATTTGTCCCTTTGTGACTAGCGTTTTTCACACAGCATATTGTATTTTGCTTATCCATTCATCTATGCACATTTATAGTGTTTTGACTTGTGGCTATTGTGACTAATGCTGCTATGAAGATGATCAAATATCTGTTTTAAATTCTATATATTTTTTCTTAAGGAAACCCCATACTACTTGGATTTGTTTTTAAGTGGGTTGGGGTTTTTTTGTTTCATTTTGTTTTGTTTTGGTTGGGTTTGTGTGTTTGTTTATGGTGGTGATGGTACCAGGGATTGAACCCATAGCCTCATACATGCTAGGGAGGAAAATGCCACATCCTTAACCCCTCAACCCCTCACTAAATTGCCCAAACTGGCTTCCAGTTTGTGACCCTTCTGCCTCAGTCCCCTAAGTAGCTTGGATGAGAGGCATGTGCCACATACCCATGTAAATACATTTTAAAACCACTGTTAGTAAAATGATCTGATTTACAGTTTTAGGCGATAACTCTGGTATTCCTTGCGGCTGTATGTGAAAAATAGACTGAGGAGCTGGGCATGGCTGTGCACACCTGTAATCCCAGCACTCAAGGAGACTGAGGCAAGAGAATTTTAAATTTGAGCCCAGTCTGGGCAATTTAGCGAGATCGTCTCAAAATAAAAAATACAAAAATTGTTGGGTATATAGCTCAGTGTGAAGGCCCTGGCTTCAATCCCTAGTACTGCCAAAAACAAAAACAAAAAAGTCTAGAGAAAGTGAGGTAAAGTTGAGACCAAAAACTAGCAGTAATAGATTATCACTGTGGTGACTGTGGGGATGGAGCGAGAACTAGTTATACTTGCTGATGGGCTGATTGTGCACAGTTCAAAAAAAAAAAAAAAAAAAGGAAGGCAGAGTGGTGGGGGAGAATCCAGCTTTAGGCAGCTGAGGGATGCTGGTGTCATTTACAGACAAGGGGGAGTCTGGGGAGGCTCATGGGGTGGTATGGGAAGTTCTGTTTGCAACATGTTAGGTTTGCAGTTCTATTAGACTCTTGAATGAAGATGGATGGCAAGGCCCAGGAGGAAAGACGTGGGAGCCGTCTGCATATAGATGGGAGTGAGCAAGATGTGTGTGTTGTGGTCACCACTATCTGGTGGACTTGAGTTGTGTGGAGTGAAGCTAAGCTGGAGTAGTGGAGTACCGAACTTAAATTAAAAGGCTGTCATCCAAGGGACATGAGAGAGTGTGAATGAACTTGCCTGTCTCCATGCTCAGTTCTGCCCTCTTCAATTCTGGTTCCTGTGTCCAGTGGGCCCAGGGGTGGGATGGGGGAAGGAGTAATGGAGGAGTTTCTTAGGGGAGTTGTCTTGCACCCCTAGAATGGCTGAAGCCTGGAGCTGGGTGCCTCTTGGGCTCAGAATCCCTAGACCAGCCTAGCCACTTGAGACTAGGAGGAGGGCGTCGGAGAACCTCATAAAGCTCGGACTCCCCTGGGGGGTACGACTCTGCTTCTCAGTCTCTCACCACAAAACCCACTTCCTGTGACGTTTTGTACCTGGGTTATCTCCACTACCATGGGCTTCCTGTGAGCAGAATTAAGCCAGTTCTCAGGGGAAACGTCAGCCACACCAAGAACGTGAAGCTCCTGGTTAGGGTTCCTCCCTCCTGTCAGAGCCAGCGCTTGAGACTGTGGAGTCTATGAGGTCCTTGATGGCAGGATCCAAACCAACCTCTCCCTGTGCAGGACAGTGTCCAGCACTTTGGCAGAGCACTAGCAGATGCTTGTCAAGTGGCTTCTAGGCTGAAGTTGCATATGAGGCTAATTTTGACTCCTGAGGTCCTGGCTGCAGAGGCAAGAGGCCTCATTCCTGGAGAAAGACACAGGCCCTTTCTCAGGCAACTGCCTGAAGAATTCCACATGCAAGTCAGCACTAGGTCAGGAGCGCTTGTTATCCAGAATAACTGAAGAAGATGAAAAGAGTTTCTTTCCCATGGGCCTCCATCCTCTAGAGCAGCAACCAAAAGAGCAGCTTGACCAAGTCTCTCTCTCATTTTCCCTTTCCCGGCTCTCATGTGCGGCCAGGTGGCAAGGCCTTTAGATGACAGGGAGGCCACAGAGCCCACTTGGAAACCTACGTACATCAAGCCCTGGCCAGGTGGCCTTGCTGCTCCGGAGGAGGGAAGTGACACAGGCCGGAGGGCCTGCAGCTGCTGCTGTACTGCTGTGACCCTGGGCTCAGCACTCAGTCGTAGTTTTCCATCTGTGAACACACTGGGAACAATCCTCTCTGTTCCACAGAGTTGTCACCCTCCTGGAGAAGATTAAAGATGGAAGTCAACATGAAAGCCCCTAGTTCAGTGACTGGCACGTAGAAGGTGCTCAGGTGTTCATGGGTAGCATGGAGACACGCCTGTGTGTTTGTGTGTATGAGATCAGTGGAGCCCACTAAAGTGACTTTAGGACCACAGTTTGTAACACACTGTACTCAGAGCAAGGCCCAAACACTAGGCTGACTGAACAGTCTGAAATGGAAAGGACATACTGTACACATTTGCCACAACTTCCTCCACCTGTGAAATTATTGGCAACTCCATTCTGCATAGTTAAGAAAAGAACAGATAAACCAAAATAGCAGTTAATAAAACAAGATTTGGGTTGGCTATATGGCACATGCCTATAATCCCACCACTTGGGAGGCTGAGGCAGGAGGATCTCCATGAGTTCAAGGCCAGCCTGAAACCCAGTCTCAAGAAAACAAAACAAAAAACAAGATTTGAAATATGTTTCACAATGAATCCTTCAAAATAGAGCTATTTTTAATGTCCTAAGATTCCGAGTTAATACCATGGTCATTAAGGAACTCTTTTAGTCACAGTAGTGAAGAAAAGCCACTCTGGGTGTTCCCCACGAAGGGTCTGCGGTTTGACACGTGGATGGGGCAGAGAGAACACTGGCAGGGCTGAAAGGGAGTGAGCAGGAAGGAAGCAGAATACTGCTCCTGAGAAGGCACTCTCTGTTCCAAGGGCTTTCCCTGCCACCCTCCGGCGGGGATGGTTGGCCCTCTTGCTCCAGAGCAGTTTGTTCCTTAGAACAAATGATCTCACAGCCAGTGCTCACCAGTGTACACCGGCCTCCAGCACTGTGCCTGGCCCATGCAGGCACTTAGCACGTAGGGGGTTTTTGTTTTGTTTCTGAAATGCTGAGAATTGAACCCACAGCCCTGCGCTCTACCACTGATCTACATGCTCAGCCCCTTTGAAAATATAATTTTGCTAGGCATGGTGGCACATGCCTGTAATCCGAGCCTTCTGGGAGGCTGAGGTTGAAAGCATCACAAGTTCCAGCCCAGCCTCAGAAACTTAGCAACTTATTGAGACTGTCTCAAAAATGTGTGTGTGTGTGTGTGTGTGTTGTATGTGTAATTTTAAAGCTACTTAGCTTGTTTTCATCTTCTTAAAAAAATTCCATATTCAAGGGAGGTAATCAAAGGGATCAAGGCGAGGGATAAACCTCACTTGAAGAAGTCAGCCTCTTTGTGTGCTTTACCAATTGGATTTACTCTGAACAGCATGGAGACAGGAAATAATAGACGCTGAGCCATGACTGTGCACCCACCAGGTGTGAGAGAAATGGAAGCCTGAAAGGCAGCTCTGAAGGAAGCCAGAGCATCTGAGAGCCTTCATCAGAAGTTTGGACTCAATTTGAGACCAAAGAAACACAACTCTGAGGTGTGTCTCGGATGATAGAGAAGGTGTCTGTGTAAACAGGCACAGGATCTGGCACTGTGGAGCTGGTGTCTGGGCAAGGGCACTCTGACCACAAGCAGAGTTTCCGCTTCCTTCCACTGTCCTTCCTCCCCTCACCCCTCCAAACTTTTGCCATATTTTTTTTTTGTTTTGGGGTTTTTGTTTGTTTTTGGTTTTTCCAAAACAGGGGCTCACTATATAGCTCAGGCTGGCTTCAAAATTGCAGCAATCCTCCCGCCTCAGCCTCCTGAGCACTGGGACAATTGGTGTGCGCCACAACACCCAGCTACCTTTGCCTTCTGTGGAATGACTCAGTGTAGGTGTAGGTGAGGGAGCTGACATGTGGGGGAACTGGAAGCCTAGGAGCACCTCGGCTCAGTGCTCACATTGGATGAGGTTTGCAACACCGCTGGCCTGCAACAATGGCCCTGTCTCTTCCAGAATACTTAAAGGAGAAGCTGGAGCAGTATGTGCAGCAGCTGAGAGTCGTGAAGGTGGTGCGGCAGGAGGAGCGGAAGGGGCTGATCACCGCCCGGCTGCTGGGGGCCAGCGTGGCACAGGCAGAGGTGCTGACGTTCCTGGATGCCCACTGTGAGTAGGAAACACCCACCGTGGCACCCTGGAGACTTGTGTCCCTGTCCCTCCCCACCCCCCGGCAGAATTGAGACCGTCCTATTCTGTTCCAGGAGCAAAGGAGGCTGGGAGCTTCTCCCACCTCTACCCCTTCCTTGCCCCAATTCAGGGACGTTTTGTCAGGTGGCACAAATGGCCCTACCACAAATGGTAACCCCAAATTACTGGGAGTGTACCCTGGAGCCACGGACACTCATCTTTCCCCTCTTGCCGCATCTGTACCTTGCTCTGAGCTGTGCCCCTCAGAGGCCTCCTGTTACCACTGGGAACTGGTTTGTCTAGGCTTTTCCTAAAAGGCCATGTGGACCTCTCTATCACTGTCAGAGAAAAAATAACTATTCCTTAAGAGTAGTCCCAGACTTGGTGGTGCACATCTGTAACCCCAGTTCTTGGGAGGCTGAAGCAGGAGGATCCCGAGGCCAGCCTGTGCTACACAGTGAGTTCAAGACCAACCTGAGCTACACAGTGAGACCCTGTCTCAAAAAAAAAAAAAAAAAAAAAAGGACTGAGGACACCAACCTTATTTACCTACCACAGTTATACAGTTATTACTCTAAGGGCCTGATAAAGTAATATATGCAGAGGTTCATTGAAAAATCTCACAGGCTAGGCTGGGGATTTAGCTCAGTGGTCAGAGTGCTTGCCTTGCAAGCACAAGGTCCTGAGTTCAATCCCCAGCACCAAAAAAAAAAGAAGAAGAAAATCTCAAAGGCTACAAAAATGTAAGGAATTCTTTTACCATTGGAGCTAAAACTTGAGTTGCAAATCCTGGAGAAGGGAACACCTCCTGAAATCCACACTTCAATGGGGAGCTGGCCTTGTGGGGGAGGATCATGTGAACTGAGCGTGTTACTCCCCACTGAGGCCTCCATCCTCCCTTCCAAAGCAGCCTTCACCTTCTAGGGGAGTGGGGGCAGGCGGGTTTCAGATTGCTCTCTGTTCCCTCTAGCTGTGGAGCTAGTTGGGATTTGCCTATAACTGGGGAGTAGGGGGAGGTTCCTCTAATCCTCCTGGATCCCCACTGGGGTAGGGCTTGGGTCAGCTGTGGGCCAGGCCTGGACTGCTGCCCCCTTGCCTTGACCTGCAGGTGAGTGCTTCCATGGCTGGCTGGAGCCTCTCCTGGCTCGAATTGCTGAGGACAAGACAGCAGTGGTGAGCCCAGACATTGTCACCATCAACCTTAACACCTTCGAGTTCTCCAAGCCCGTGCCAGGGGGCAGAATCCATAGCCGGGGCAACTTTGACTGGAGCCTGACCTTTGGCTGGGAGACTCTGCCTACACATGAGAAGCAGAGGCGTAAAGATGAGACCTACCCCATCAAGTAAGGACCAGCCTGACCTCCGCAACCCCAGTCCCACCCGGTTCCAGGGACCTGTGCCATCCCACATCAGCGTTTATTGGTGCTCTTATAAGCACCTGACATTTAATTTAATCCTCACTCCTAATGAGGTAGGTACTATAGAACGGGGTTTGGGAGTGTGGCTCAGTGATAAAGCACTTGCCTACCATGGACAAGGTGCTGGGTTTGATGCCTGGCACTGCAGAACAAAAAACCAGCAGCAACAGGTGAGAACACTGAGGCTCATTCATAACAACAAACTGATCTCAGATCATGCAGCCAGCAAATGGTAGAGTGTGGACACTCAGCCCTGATCCCCGTCTGGCCCGAAGCCTTAACCACAGCACTGTACTGCCTCATACCACAACAGCCGATCTTATTCACTTATTGCTGTGGGCCAGGCTTTACATACTGTATCTCATTTATTCCTCCCCACACCTGGAAGGTCATGACTGGTACTTGTAGAGCAGGTTAGAGATGGCAGCTGGAGGCCATTGTTGAGTTTCCGTTGTCGTAAGTAGGGGTGGCATATGCTCCCCGATCACCATCTTTGGAAAGACTCAGAATGTATTAAGAAAAAATAGGTAAATTTTATGCATCCTAAAGTTTGTTGCAGTTGCCCTGAACTTTTTCAGTAAGGGACCAGGTAGTAAAAATCTCAGGCTTTGCCAGCCACAGTCTGTTGCATGTTTTTGTTTGTTTATTTGTTTTTGTTTTGTTTTGAAAATATAAAAACCATGCTGCAGAGCCCTATAAAAACAGACAGCAACAGGCTGGGGATTTAGCTCAGCGGTTAGAGTGCTTGCCTTGCAAGCACAAGGCCCTGAGTTCGATCCCCAGCACCAAAAAAAAAAAAACAGCAAGACCTGATTTGGCTGGAGCTGTAGGGTAGATAGTCGGAAGTTAATCCACTGTTTGAAGACCATTTTTGCTTGTCTTCCTTCCACTCAGGCTGCCCTGTCCTCTGCAGATTGCCTGTTGATGGTGTTACAGGACTTAAGTCTGTTTTAATTGTTGTCTCAGACAAACAGGGTTGGGGAGTAAATTTTACAGTACCCTATGACTTTGGATTATGTGTGCCACTATTTTCCTGTGCTAGCCAGGGAACATTATGGGTCGACTAAACATATATCAGGAATAGAGGGAAGCAGAATGTGAGGATATAGGGGCCAGAAATGACAAAGTAAGCTTAGAAGGAAGAGAGGATTATGCTTCCTCTCCCTCCACATGCTCAGAATCCTACAAAATACTGCCCAGAGCCTCAGTCAGGTAGTTCAGGTGGGCTCCGCAGAGAGGGATCCTAAACAGCCAGCTGCTCTGTCTCCATTAGCAGGGGAGAGTGAAAAGAGAAGACAGGAGAGAAAAGAAACAGGAACTTCCTACCAACTCTCTGCTTGTGTCATATGTGCCTTTTGTTTGATGTGCACAGCAAAAAAGACCCACCCCCATGCCAGGGCCGGGCACACAGCAGCACAGTCAGGGACAGGGCACCTGACTCTCCCACCCATCCATGACATCCCTGGCTCCAATATTCAAGAGCCACTCAACAAAGCTCCAGTGTTTGAGGAATGCATTTGCTCCTTGGTCCAAATGTCCTGGGAGGACACATGGCTTGCCCAGGACACGTCACACTGTGGCTCACCAGGAGCACCGTGGGTAGCACCTTTCCACTCTCCACTCTCAAAAGGAGGCTAAGTGGAGAGGCAGAGGACCCAGGAATCCCAGGAAGTAGGCCAGGGAATACAAGGTGTCTACTAGCAGTTGCTTCGTGGTTGTGATCTCCGGCGAGGTTCCCCATGTAGGGTTTATTCTCACAACTAATTTGTCAGTGACTCCCAGGCTGGAAGATCTCTCAAAGAGGAGATGCCCTGGGGTGGGGTGGAGGGCTCCCCAGGAGCAAATTAGCTTGAAGCACTCATCTAGAGCCCCAGGACTCCCTAAGCATCACTGGGTGCAGCTTGGACTGGCTTACAACCCCTGAGAGAGGGCAGAACCAGCAACCAGAAGCCAGCCTGAGCATGAGGGTTTCCCAATTGAGATTCCTTCCAGAAAGCAGCTACAGGAGCTAACTTCAGGGAGACAAGAGCAGCCATGATGGAAAGTCTTTATCTTTTTTGGCAGGGGTGCCGGGAATCAAACTCAGGGCCTTGTGCTTGCTAGGCAAGCACTCTACCACTGAGCTAAATTCCCAACCCCAAGAGCAGCTATGAGTTCAGGCTCCTGTTCAGCCACCTCGATAGATCAATCCAGTGAATGTAGATTAAACTCTATTCTGTTTAACACACCTTCAGAGGTTCTAAGATTACAGAGAAAGTTCCAGTATCTTTCTACTTCGTTGTACCTTGTGAAGCCACCCACTGAAGGCGGCAAAGCCCTATTCAAACCAGCCTGGCTCAGGCACAGAAGCTAACACTAAGGATTATGTGCTCCTGCCTCTGCCTTCTCCAACCCCCACCCTGCCTTCCATTTTGTTTATCCATCCCCTCATCTGCTTAGCACCCCCAACCCTAACCCTTCACCCCCCCCAACCCTAACCCTTAGCCCAGCCCTGCTTATGAGCAGCATGGTATCTAATTTCTATTGAGTGGGATGTTTTTATCAATTGATCTGTGCCTCCTTGCCTTTGTCTGAAACCAGAATCTTTTTATAGCCTCCTAAATGTTCCCTGTGGTCCAAACGTTGAACTTAATCTCACTTTCTTCCAAAAGGGTTTTCAGGAGCATCTTTTATCAGTTTGTCCTGCTCAAGGTAACCAGCAGTTTTACTGCAAAGCTTAAGATTCTCAGGCCCCATTAAACACCAGGGCGAGTCTCCTAATACTGTGGCCTCACAGTCCCTGAAGGGCCACAGGCCCTGACACAGAATGGGGGCAGTCCAGCTGATGATAGGCACTCATTCATTCATGGCTTGAGTCCTGCTTATTTTCAAAAACAATTTCACATAGCTTCTGAAAATTGAGTATCTACTCTGCTCTAGTCACATTGCTGCTGAAAAGTAGCCCGTGAAACTTTCCCCTCTGCTACTAGACTGTGTTCTCAGGAAATGAGATGATTTTTGTTGGCCCATGTGTCCATCATGAAGCATGGGCCCTAGTGGCTTGTGTTTTATATATTCTCAGTTGAGTGAATGAATGAATGTCTTTTAGAGGCCAGAAACAATGATTACTTCTCTCCTTGACCTGGCCCTAGAAGGTAAAGAGGACACAGCTTTGTGAACAAGTTGGTGGAAGGAGGGCTGCCCACCCAGGGAAGGAAGAAAGAAAGGATGCTTAGGAGAGGAGTCCAGCAGCCTCCCCTGAAGAAGATGCACATGCTTCTCCCTCTGTCTCTCCAGATCCCCGACGTTTGCTGGTGGCCTCTTCTCCATCTCCAAGTCCTACTTTGAGCACATCGGTACCTATGATAATCAGATGGAGATCTGGGGAGGGGAGAACGTGGAAATGTCCTTCCGGGTGAGAGAGAAGAGGGCTTCATGGGGGATCACAACATCCCAGGAGGCAGCTGGAGCCTCGGGGATGTTACATCTGAAACTGAACTTGAAATGGTGACTGTCTCCTGTTGTGGCTCTGCCCTTCTTCTGCTCCCTTCCCTGTCCATGGCAATAGGGCTCTGGCAATTAGATTGGCTCATTTAGAAAAATTAGTGGGCAGACCTTCTCAGATGGAAGGGATAATAGGGGTGATTAAGGACTGAACAACTGGAGATTCTTGTGAAGTCTATGGGAAAAGGGTTAGGGTCAGTAACCTGTCACTACCCTTTTTTTTTTTTTCTTTCTTTCTTTTTTTTTAAACAATCAGGCTCCCCTTCCCAGGCCAAAAGACACATGCCCAGATTGCATTTGGATTGTCCCTATGTATGCTCAACAAGCTCTTCATAACTATGGGAAGAGATGGTGGCCCCAATTCTGGTAAACACCAGAACTCCAGAGGGATTCCAACAATTAGGCAAATCCAGATTACATCAGGAAGAAAGCATTATCTCTCTATGAAACTTCCACAAATCCCCATGCCTGTGGAAAAGTACTATGTAAATGAGCTCACGTGTAGTCACTTCTCACAGTATCTTGTGCATATTAAGCACATACCTGGTATCTGCTAATACTGTGATTATGTACTTCTCTGCTGCCATACTAAAATGAATAACCCATAGTTACCAATCTAAAGCCCAGAAGAAGAGAGCTGGGGGAAGGTTGTCATAGGCTAGTCCACTGGCATAGAGAAGGGTCACCCTCCAGTCACCATAACTCCGGGAGTTCTGATTCTAGGGTCCTTGGCTTCTGATCTCTCCTAGGAAACTGGCATGCTAAGGGTTCAGTCTCATGCTAAGGGTTCAGTCTGTCTCCTAGGAAACTGGCATGCTAAGGGCTCAAGCGACTACTACAGGCTACCTGGTAGTTAATTGTGCTTGCTATTAATTTATACATTGATGCTCTGATTTGGAAGAGCTTGAGTTTCCAGTAACACCTGGGTAAGCTGATAAAAATCACATTTCCAGGTCAAAAAGCCAAGTGACCAGAACTCAGGGTAGGTCTACAGCTCAAAAGTAACCAACTGTCTTTTCTCTAAAGTGGGCCCTGGTCCTCACAACTCTGCAGATCTCTCTCCAGCTGCTTAAACCAGAATAAATCAGCAGCAGAGGGTCTGGGATTGTGCAGTCAGGGCCTAGGGAGAAGCCCAGTCATTGTTCCCTTTTCCAGGGAGAGAGCAGCATTTGCCTGAGTCACTGGACCTGGGGTCCAGCACCCTGGGAACTGAACAGTGGTGCATTGAGGGAGATTGTCCCCTGCACCTTCTTGAAGACCCCGTCCTTTCTCCTCCTGTGTCAGGTGTGGCAGTGTGGGGGCCAGCTGGAGATCATTCCCTGCTCTGTGGTAGGCCATGTGTTCCGTACCAAGAGCCCCCACACTTTCCCCAAGGGAACCATTGTCATTGCTCGCAACCAAGTGCGCCTGGCTGAGGTTTGGATGGATGACTACAAGAAAATTTTCTACAGAAGAAATCTGCAGGCAGCAAAGATAGCCCAAGAGGTGAGAGAAGTGTTGCTTAGACAGTGTTTGGATGAAGAGAAGTACAGAACCTCAGACCTTGGTCAGGGGCCTAATGACAGGGACCCAGCCATCTCTACCACCCAGTGCCTCCCTCCACCTCTCAGAGCCCTGTGAGCTAAAGCCCATGCGAGGGCCTTGGGCATATGGATCTTGAAGCCTGGACAAGGAGGAGAGGAACCTTGCTTGGCTCTTCCTGGCAAGGAGGAGGAGGGAAACCAGATATAGAGAAAAAGAACCTCTTACAGGAGGGGACCTCCTAGCTTATTTAGCTGATAAGCTAGAGTTGGGGACCAGGAGAACCGCCTGGGAGTCATGGGAGATGAAGGAGCTGGTGGGAGTATAAATGGGGCTCCCAAGTCAGTGCAGAGGGTCTGGGATTGGATGTGAGGCAGAGTTGGTAGCTCCAATGGGTACTGGGCAGGAACAGGCAGGGAAGGAAGTGATCTTGGGAGCTTTGTGATGTCTGGCTGGAAGGTCAAGACTGTGAAACTGACCATTTGGGGGCTGGTTTGATTGACAGAAATCCTTTGGCGACATTTCGGAACGACTACAGCTGAAGGAACAACTACACTGTCGCAACTTTTCCTGGTTCTTGCACAACATCTATCCCGAGATGTTTGTTCCTGACCTGAATCCCACCTTCTATGGAGCCGTAAGTGTCTACCCACCATCACAGCACCCTCTGTAGAAGCTCAAGACCGTCTACCCCACCAATGGATGGCAGTCAGTAATTGACTTTTACTCTCCACCATTTTTTATCCAGGAAAGGGATGGAGAGCCACTTTGGGCCTCTAGATATAGCTAAAAATATGACAAGAGGAAAACCACCCATAAGCAGTGATTCTCAAATGTTGATATGCATCAGTTACCACCAGAGCATGTTGAAATAAATTGCTGGGCCCCACCCCCAGAGTTTCTGATTGAGGATTGAGATGGGGTCTGAAAATCTGCATTTCTCCCAAGTCCCAGGGGATGCTGATGGTCTGAGTATTATACTCTGAGAGCCACTGCTCTTAGGAAATTCCCATGTGCTGAAGTCCTCTTCCAAGGAACCTAGTGTCCTGAGAAGCTCCCCATCTTACCCCACAGAGGGTGTCCAGCCCTGTCTTTCTCAGGCTCAGGGACTCTGCACCTCACTTTGCTATTACCTTCAGGCATCTGGATTAATGAACAGGAGAGGAAAAACCACAGAGGGGAAACCAGCCATGCGAATTCATTCCAGTTTGGTTGGCCCCATAACACAACTGGGAAACTTCCAGCTGTGCTATCTTGGTTCTCCTCTCTACTTACCATTCTGCAGATCAGGAACCTCGGCATCAACCAATGCCTGGATGTGGGTGAGAACAACCATGGAGGGAAGCCTCTCATCATGTACTCCTGCCATGGCCTTGGCGGCAATCAGGTAGGCAGGTCTAAGAGAAGGCTGTCTCTAGGGCACCTCCTCTCCTCATGGGCTCCCTTCCTGTGTCCTAAGTAGTCCTTACCTAAGGCCTGGGGTGGAGGACATCCAGAAGAGGAGGAGAAGGTACCATTCCCAGCTCAGGAAGCTTCCAGTCTAAGAGAGACTGTGTGACACAGACCAGGTCTGAGATCTCACTTTGGGGCTGACATCAGCGAGCACTGACATCAGTGCTGGTGCTGGGGAGTGATGGGAGGAACACTGTTGATCGGAAAAGGCTTGCTGGAGGAGGCCAGCTGCTGGGTGATATTTGTGGGTGGGTGTGGAAAATTTTTTCTCTACATATAGACTTATTCTGGTATAACCAGATATGGGAAAAATCACAAGAGCAAAACAAAAGTTACAGAAAGTCTCGGCATGGTCTTGTCCACTTGCTTGACTTCCCTGGAGTCCATCTGTGGTTGGCATTTTAGGGTAGGTGGCTTTGGAAGGTGGTGGACAAACTGCCCACCCACTCCTCAGGAGCTTCTCTCATCTTGACTTTCAGTACTTTGAGTACACAACCCAGAGAGACCTTCGTCACAACATTGCCAAACAACTGTGTCTACATGCCAGTGCTAGCACACTGGGCATTAGGAGCTGTCACTTCACTGGCAAAAATAGCCAAGTGCCCAAGGACGAGGAATGGGAATTGACCCAGGTGAGTCAGTTGCCCAGAAAGCCCTGAATCAAGCTGGGTGTGGTAGTGCCTACCTATAATCCCACTAGTTGGGAGGCTGAGGCAAGAAGATGGCTGTGAGTTTAAGGCCAGTCTGGGCTACATAGCAATTTCAAGCTGGGCGTGGACTACATAATGAGACCCTCTCAAAACAAAACAAAACAGGCTTGGAATCGAGAACCTGAGACTACATTTGCCCCCTCCTTATTATCTGTATCTTTTCTGCCCGAGACACGATGGAGTGGATGAGAGCAATGTAATGGTGAGTGCAGGCTTGGTCACAGCAGGGTTCTCAGGACTTGAGTAATGTTTGGGGATAGCTGGTTCTGGCTGATATAAACATGAGACCAGAAGGTATGACTCATGTCTAGTTCTGCCATAGCCCAAGCATTTTTTAGCATTTTTAGATTAAACCCAAGTAGATAATTATAAAGGGTCATTCATGATCCCTGCCTGCCTCTGTGTGACAGGTACAAAGTGAGGCACTTATTGCTTAACCTTTCAGGGGCTCTTTCCAAGTAGGCAGTGTCCCATTTCTACAAATGAGCCAAATTAAGCTCAACAAGTTTGTGACTGACCCAAGACTCATCTCTAGTAAATGGCAGGGTGGGATTTGGACCTAGATAAGTTTGACTTGAGAGCACTTGTGTTTTCCATGGTACCACACTGCCTTGGGATATATGTCACTTCCATATCACTGAGCCCAAACTCCATCCCACTCAGGAAAAGAGCCTAGTGTTGAGGATACAGGGAAGAGAGGAGTCAAAATATAATCAAATACACAAAATGGGGAGGGGGCATTAGCGGCCTCAGGTCTTTGAACCTGACCATCCAGGAGGCCTTGAAAGCATTTTTTCTTTTTTCTTTTTCTTTTTCTTTCTTTTTTTTTTTTTTTTTGAGACAGAGTCTTGCTATGTAGTCCAGGCTGGCCTTGAACTCACTGTGTAGCCCAGGCTGGCCTCAAACTCAAGATGCTCCTCCTGCCTCAGCCTCCCAAGTGCTGGGATTACAGGTACATGCCACTACGGCCAGAGAAAGCATTTTTCTATTAGCCATGGTCTTGCTTTCCTCTACTTGCTTTCAGGCCACACAGGCTAAAGCTGGGGTTGGGGAAATGGCCTCCTTTGTGTTTTATCAGTTATTCCCCATCTCATTTCCCGCCTCCCACCCCGTAGCACTGTTAGAGGCCTGCAGCCCAGGTTGACCCTTTGCTGTGTCGTTTTTAGGATCAGCTCATCAGGAACTCCGGATCGGGTACCTGCCTGACATCCCAGGATAAAAAGCCAGCCATGGCCCCTTGCAATCCCAGTGATCCCCACCAGCTCTGGCTCTTCATCTAGGCACTGGACCACCCCCACTATAAGTTCCCCTCATCCCCCAAGGCCTCTCAGGAAACTGGATTGCTGATGTCTGAGAACCTGACCATCAGTCCTCTGTAGGCCTTCAAGATGGATTTGTAAACCAAATGGATGTCAAGGCAGGACCTTCTTTCCCCTTGCAACAACTCTGAGCCCATTTTTCTTTTCTTCACACTGGTAGAAGAAACTCTGGACATGCCTAGAGCTTTCCTCTGGTTCTTGAAACAAAGGCCTCCAGAGCAGAGGGCAGCCTGAGGGCAGCAACCCTGAGGCTGGGAAGAACACCTCCGCAGCCTTGTCCTGAAACCCTGGTCCACCAAAGCAACTGCAGAATCTAGTGAAATAGTGTGATCTAATAGAGGGTTTTGAGATCAAAGAGAGCCTCCCTTGCTAGTAATACCTGGTGTGTAGAACTGATTACGATTTACAGAAAGCACCAGTTAGGTGTCCTTTATCTTATTTCATTTGCACAATAATCCTGTGAGAAAGACAGAATGAGACCTACTGTACCCATTTTACAGGTAAGAGAGCAGAGGCAGAAACGTAAAGTAGTTTGTCTACAGTTGCGTAACTAGCGGCTGGCTGAAGCTGACGCTGAAGCTCAGTCTTCAGTGTTGAATCATGATTCATCCGACTGCCACAAGAACACTAGACAACTAGCCAGCAGTTTCCCATTCCCTCTTTGCCCCGTTCTGATCGGTGAAATACTGTCAGCCCTGATGAGGTTAACAAGAGTCCTGGCAAGACTGAGGAAGCAGGGACGCTGTGCAGTCAAGCATAACTGATCCCATCTGCTGTGCTCGCATGAAATCTTGGTGCGAAGCAGACCTGATGTGTGTGTACCTGCTCTTCTCCGAGCAAAGGGGACCCCACAGCACCTGGCTGCTTTGTCTCATAGGGGGCCTCCACCCCCTACCCCGCCTGGAAAATTAAAACTCTGTCCAGGAAGTCTTTTAACATCAATAGCAGCTGTCACCACATGAGGGCGCCACGGGACCACCTCTGCCTCCTGTTAGCACACAACACAGCAAGAGGTCCCTGGGAGCCTTCTGCACCTCCATAAAGGAGACCTTCTGAGGTGGCCTGGCCAAAGGGAAAGGAGAAAGTGGCCAGGATATGACCTGGAGTGGGAAAAGGGGAAAGCTCTGTCTCTGAAAGAGAAGAGTTGGACGTGGGATCCCAGTGGAAATAAAGGTTTTATGGCATTGGTAGGGGAAGTTTGCATTGGGCTTCTCTTTCCCTGAACTGTTACTTAGCTGAATCAATTGATTCAGGCTGGGACATACCACATAAATTTGAAAAGCACTGTTACACCCCTGTCCCTTGTCCCTAAACATCCTCCGGCCCCAAGTCTAGTCTATGTAGTGGGCGTCAAGCATGTGTAAGTAGGGACAGATGTAAGATAAGGTCCTTCCCCCAAAGAACTCTCAATCTAAATGGAGATGTCCAAAAATGTGCTATATGAATTACAAGGAAAAATCTCTTCCACTTAAAGGAATCAAGGAAGGCCTCACAAAGACAGTAACATTTGACCTCATTGATAGAGGAGTCTCAGGTAGGAAGGACTCAGTAAGCAGAAATGTCACACAAACAGCCATCTAGCATGAGCACAGCCACAAAGGGACAAAAATACAAATGGGTCTAAAAAAAATGACATCATGGTGAGGGAGAGATGCATATGGAAGCTAGATGACGGCTGCATTTTGACTTTGGTGGGTGCTGAGCACTCTGCCTTCCTAGGACCCTTGCTCCACTAAAAATATAAAATACTTTATGACTGCACTGATATAAAAGTGAATATAAGCCAGATTCTATTTATTTTATTCTGATCTTAAAAAGAATCTAAAACATTTTTGTGAACTCCTGAAAGTATTGCAGGCCCTAGGCACTGTGCCTGCTAGGCAAGTCTGCCCTATAGAAGAGTGGATTGGGACCCAAATGAAAAGGCATTGAGTCCCATCCTAATAACTGAGGGTAGCCAGAGTCATAATCTCCAATCCTGACCTTGTTCCTGGTTGCATTAAACATTCAAACTTTTACCAGGCATGGATGACTTGCCACTTATCCCAGCATATCTCATCGTGTCTGTAGCATCAACCAATAGCTCCCCAGCTCAATCATACTGTGCCCAACCAAGGTGCTGCTCTGTTGTCATGCCAAGAAGCTCCCTCACATGTGACCCAAAATAGCACAGTATTTCCTAAGTGAGTTAAGAGTAACTCATGGGGTCAGAGATATAGCTGGAGGGAGATAACCACATGCCATGCCCAGAGGAGGCCCAGGCATGAGGCCAGGGGAGGCCAGGGAAGGCAGGTGGTCAAGAGGAGGAAGAGGGTGCTGACTGGGTGGTGGGGAAATCTAAGGAACCAGTTTCTTGGTCTTCCTTCCCCTTAGCAACAGCTGACCTTACACTAACTCAACAGCTGCATGAGTTCCTTAAAACTCACCCTGCCTCTCCCTGACCATTCTCAGAGCTAACCAAGGGCCTCACCTCTTAAAACCTGCTCCTAGGAGTTGGGGACTTAGCTCAGTGGTACAGAGTTTGCCTAGCAAGCATAAAGCCCTGAGTTCAATCCACAGCAGCCACCCAACAACAACAACAAAAATCTGCTCCTAACCCTGTACAGTTATTTCCCAGCACCACAGCATTGAAGCACTCATCCCCTTGGGTACCTGAAGAGTACTAGACCATTGCCCCATGTAGTTAAATATCCCAGAGTTTATTCTTATTTTTAATTACAAAAGTAATATTGTAGGGCTGGAGATTTAGCTCGGTGGTTAGAGTGCTTGCCTTGTGAGCACAAGGCCCTGAGTTCAATCCCCAGCACACACACACACACAAAAAAACCCAAACCAAAAAAACTGTAGAAAAAGGCCAGATAATATGGAAAAATAAGAGGTTAAAAAAATTCAGCTGGGTATGGTGGAACATGCCTGTAATCCTAGCACTCTGGGAGGCTGAGGCACAAGGATAGCAAGTTCAAGCCCAGTCTGGGAAATTTAAACAATTTAGTAAGATACTGTCTGAAAAAAAAGAAAAAATTAATTCGTCATGGTGACTTGCCTGGGCTGCAGTGCAGTAATTGAAGAGGAATTGTCTCAGACCACATATAAAATGTACAATATATCATTTTATTGTTATTGGTTTTGGGGGGGTTTCTTGTTTTTTGTTTTTTGGGTTTTTTTGTGTTTTGCTTTTTGAGACAGGGTCTCACTATGCAGTTCAGGTTGAACTTGAACTCGCTGTGTAGTCCAGGGTGGCCCTGAACTCAAGTGATCCTCCAGCCTCAGTCTACTGAATGCTGGGAACTACAGGCTTGTGCCACCATGCCCAGTTTAAAATGTATATTATAGTTAGTGTATATATGTAACAAAACTTCCTTTATTCTTTATATTTTAACTTATTAAATTACTTCATGAAATAACAAGCCCACATTTAATAATAAGAAAAGTTGTATATCTGCTTAATAACGACATGTCTTGAGGCACACGTGTAGGTAGATTGAAATACTATAGGAAATTGCTGCATTTTACACATCAAGTACATGTAACAACTGATACACGTGGATTTGGATTCAACTGTGTGTATTATGTGTATTAGTCAGTATTCTCTACAGAAACAGATACAATGGTAGATATATGAATATTTGAGAGCTTACAATCTGGCTTCCTCAGGCTTCTTACAAGTCAGGCGTGGAAGCGTGCAGAGGGTCCATCTGCAAGCTGGAGATCTGGAGGGCCCAGCCGAAGGTCTGGAGGTCTGAAGGATCCAGGTGAAGGTCTGGAGGCCTGAAGGATCCAGGCAAAGGTCTGGAGGCCTGAAGGATCCAGGTGAAGGTCTGAAGGATCCAAGCGAAGGTCTGAAGGGTCCAGGCAAAGGTCTAGAGGTCCGAAGTATCCAGGTGAAGGTCTGGAGCTCCTCCAAAGGAAGCGAAACCGATCCAAACAAACAGGCGGGCTATATCCCTCTTCATTTCCCCTTTATGCCATCTAGAGAATGGGCCGCCCTAGGGTGGATCTTCTACACCCTAGGGTGTAGAATTGCTTAACCAATTTAGTTAAGCTTCTCTTACAAGTCGAAACAATCAATCAACCATCACAATTGTGCATGGTGGGCACAGGAGGCAGAGAGAATATTGCACTGCGACCTCCCCTACACAGGCTTCTGCTATCACCCACGCAGTCCATGATTGAGCATTGTACAAGAGACTCATGAAAAATATTGCCCAAAATCACATCAGAATGTTAAAAGTTTACAATCTTGTAAGGCTGCGCTATTAGCTGTCCAGGGCCACGTGTGGCCCACAGGCCAGGGCTGGACATGCCTGGTTTACAGCTGGGGATGTCTGCCTTTTTCTATCAATATACAAATATACACACACAGTACCATATTGTGTGCAACTTGGTTTCTTCACTTAAGATATATTTTCTTTTTTTTTTTTAAGATATAGTTTCATGTCAGTTCATTTAAGTCTAACTTACTGCCCTTTGAAGCTACAAAGTATTTCACAGTAGGATTATGTGGTAGACCTAATGTGGTCAACTTGAGCCAGAACGCCCAGCCAAACTGTGTTGGTGTGATGCTGGGCATAGAAGATCCACCTGAGGGTTGTTGCTGATGCAACGTAAAGCAGAGTGGGAGCCGCAGCTGGTTGCAGGCTATTTCCCAGGAGAAGCTCTGCTGCAGCTGGTTCTTCCAAAAGGAACTTGGCTGTCCTTGTCGAGGAAGGAGCTCAGGGCCTTGCTGTCATCGAGGATGGCTGCTGTTGCTTTGGGGGAGCTCTGGTTGTCATCTCTGCTGCGAGCAGCATATCCTGGTTCTGGCGAAGATTTCTTCAGCCATCATCTTCAGACACGGACGTACGTGGGACAGTGCTGTGGGCTCCCGGCCCTCGATTGGATCTTTTGGGTCTCCAGTGCCTAGATGGACATTCAGCACTTCCTGCATTTGGCTTGTGGGTAAATATTGTGACTTATGAATGTCCTTTATTAAATCTGCTTTCTTACAACCATTGGTTCTAGAAAATCTAACTAAGACAGATTAGACCTAATTTATTCAAATTTATAATCCACAGCCTTGTACATTTATTTTTGTGCCTGTGTTTATTTTGAAAGGATGTATTGCTAGCATTGGAATTGCTCAGTCAGAAGAAATGCAGTGCCTTAAAATTTAAGCCAAGGCCATTATGTACGCCTAATTCAAAAAGCAAAAATAAAATAAGTCTGACCAACATGGGATATTAGGTACCCATTGTGAGGGTCTTAAGTAGAGTCCTAGAGTTTGTTTTTAAGCAAATACAGATTGGGTTTCTCTGGGTCAGGCCAAGAGTACAGAAACATGTGAAATAGGCCCTGCCCTTTAAAGGTTCACAACTTTAGAGCACGTAATGCCAAGGGGTAGCCTTCAGAGCCCCTCAGCCTCATCTGGAACTCCTCCTTTGGGCTAACAATCTCCTACTCCCCAGAGAGGCAGGAAGGTGGGAGGAGAATGACAAAGGCCCTAGATTTCCTGGCCCACCTCAGGCCCCATCTCTGAGGTTCGCTGTGTGTCTGAATACAGGAGATTGGACTGGAGAGAGAATCCTCCAGGTGAACTGAGCATGAAAGTGCCACTCTCTGAACAACTCAAGAACCCTGAAAAGGGACAGTCTGTGTAGGCCCCTTCAAACACCTTTCCCAGGCCTCTCCCATCTCGGCAGGCATGAAGCCTGGCTTCTGCACTGTGTGGACAACCAAAGCTCCAGGTGAGCCAGGTGATTTTCCTGCTTCCCCGCAGGCTTCCAGGCATCTTCCTGCCCAAATCAAAATCCCCCACTTTCTACCATCACTACTCCACCCATAGACCTCCGCTCCTGGGCCTGCAGTGGCTCTAATCACTTTGTGCCCAACCCAATGACCTCTGCCCACTGCAGGGCACACTGTACCCCTCCTTTCTCCTCTATTGGCCTTAAATGGCAGAGCCCTTCATCTCCTGCAGGGCCTGCCTGCCCCTCGCCTGCTGTGCCTTCTCCCTCCAAGCCTAATATCCAACAGACTGTCATCCTGTCCTGAAGTTTCCCTCATCAGTCCTGTCCCACATTCTTCTGTTTGAGGAGATCTCTTTTTGGCTGGAGCATCTTCCCAACCTGCTTCTCAGTATTTCCTTCCACCAGGATTCTCTCCAGGGCATTTGTTTTGCTTCTGCCCGTACTCACACCTATATGCAAGGGGCATGCCCTAGCTCCCTCTTTGGGGTGTCTGCCTTCCTCCTGCTAACCCCTCTCCCTGCCCCCCGCCTTCCTCCCCTAGTGCACAGGCAGGTCTCTGCGTTTATGGTGCAACTGAAGACAGTGGGACAGTAATGGATGCTGGGGGTAGGATGATGAGGGGTGCACGCCAAGGGAAAAGTGGCCTTGGTTCTCCATTTTATTTTTGAAAAAGTGTTTGTTGGATGCTTTTCAACTAAAAGCAGATGATTAACTGCGTCCCAACCTTGTTCTGTCTTTGAATAACAGATAAATTAGTTGACTTGAAAAGCAACCTTTTTATTTGTACTTCCTTGTCACCTGTGACTTTCCCTGCCTTCTACCCGCAGCCCTGTCAGCTGGCAGGAAGGTCAGCAAAGCTGCTGATAAGAGGAGTTTAAAGAGAGAGAGTTCACGGTAAACGGTCAGTGGTCTCCTTCGCCGGCAATATGCTGCGCTTCCTCGTGCTCACCACACTGGTCCTTCACGGTAAGTGGATCATTTGGCCGGAGTTCCACGGAGAGGGGATTTTTGCACGAGGGTCAGAATGCCTTCCCTAAGCCCAGGCCAGCTCCCTATGCCAGGGGAGGGGAGGATGCTCTGCCTCTGAATCTAGCAAAAACTTTACTGTCCTGGAGCATAAGACAGAAAAGATGGGGTCACTGACCACCCAAGCAAGGCCTTTCTGTTGAAAGGTCCCAGAGCCACGAAGCAGAAAGAAGCTCCTTCTAAGGGACTAGAGCTTCCCCACCAGCCCTCTTAACAGGAGAATATCCTGAGCGGGGCCTGGCTGGGATGTGCACTGTCCCTGTCCACTGGAAAGTCCTGCCGAACATCAGGGGAGTTCCCTCAATCCGAGGGCTGACCGTGAACAAACTAAGACCACAAGGAGCCTCTGGGGCCTGGACAGGTGATTTGGGGTAGGTCCTTCATAGCACGCCAAAATTCCAGCACACCTGGGAAAAGCAGAAGGGACTCAGCCATCCCTGCTTTCACAGGGGACTCAGAGCAGGGCCCCTCCGTTGTCAGAGAAGAGCTGTGAATTTGCAGACGAGGCTAACATTCCTCAGAGCACAGCGGCCACTCCCCCACCCCCACCCACAGCTGACCCCATGCTTAATCATCACTCACTTTTCTTCTGCTCCACAAAGGACATAGCACCCGGGACTTTGTAGAAACGAATACGCGAGTAGTTGGAGGGTCTGAGGCCAAGAAGAATTCCTGGCCCTCTCAGGTGGGTGTTCCTTCACAGCCCAGACTTTCAACTGAATGAGAATTGCTACGTACTTACAAAAAGTATCATATATGTTTGCCTGTGTTCTTTTCAACTAGCAGCTCACCAACTCTCTAGATCTCAGGTTTTAAAGATGGTTGGGACTAGGCTGAGTTGGGTTCCTACATGCAAAAGGCTTGACCAGATGGGATTTAAAACCAACCACATTCTCCCGGGCACACACTCAGACTACCTTTATACTCCCAGCAACACTCTTTGTGACTCTCTTGCAAGATTATGTGCCAGGCTCACAAATGCACTGTCCACTCCACACTCGTGTACATACACATACATGGAACACATTGCTTATTTGGCTAAAGAGTTTCCACTTTTGTAACAGGGCAGCTAGGTCCTGATTTAAGCAAATCTAAATGTGTAAAACTGGCAATTTAACAGGTGAAGAGCCACACTTTCAGAGGAATCACTGCAATTGCAATTAGATTCAATTTACAACAGTTTGAGCTTGTTTTTCAGTAGAGCTATTGAAAAATATGAAGAAACATGAACTGATGAAAATGAACATTCCATTGATTTTTCTGAGTATTCCCTGAAATGGGGGGATAGTGTATCTGAGAACATTGAAGGCAGTGCTCCAGAGACCTAAGTTGTGGGACTTAGATGAAAGAGCAGCCGGGCATGGTGGCCCATGTCTGTAATCCCAGCACTCAGGAGGCTGAGGCAGGAGGATTGCTGTGTTTTTGAGGCCAGCCTGGACTACATAGTGAGTTCAAGGTCAGCCTAGAATATACAGTGAGCTCCTGTCTCAAAAAAAAGAAAAAAGAAAGAGAAAGAAAGAAAGAAGAGCAATACATTGGCTACATTTCCTTTCCAAGAAGGAAAAGCGAAAGAAGGACCTGGGTGCCAAGCCCATTTCAACAACCTAGAGCAAGGATGCCAAATACTCTCCATGTGTGTACCCATGTACACAGCAAACACCACCCAACAAAGGAGCACTCCTGTAAGCTGACCCCAGAAGCATCTACACACTCCTTTTCAACAATACACTCTAGGTAGGCACTACCAGCCAATTCATAGAACTTGGCAGGTCAATTAAACCCATTCGCTATCCTTATGTTTTGAGGGATATCAGGAGTGTAAGGAGGTGGCATGTTTGGGGAAAAGCCTTTTGAGAAACACCACTCTACCCCTCCTTTCTTACCTTCCCATCTAGATTTCCCTCCAGTATTCATCTCTAGGTTCCTGGCATCACACCTGTGGAGGGACCCTCATCAAACAGAACTGGGTGTTGACAGCCGCTCACTGTGTAGAGAGGTGAGAAAAACAAAGATCAGGAGGAAAAACAAAAATCCAGGAGGAGATGGTGGATTTTCTGAAGGAATGTCTAACTTTGACTTCTCAGGGCAGGGGGTGAGCAGTGGGCCATTGCCCAGTCTATTTGTGTTTGGAGATCATTATAGCAGGGAGATAGTATAAAGAAAAGTACAAGCTTCGGAGTCAGGATCAGGTTCAAAATCTTGTTTGACCATCTTCTAGCTATGTAACCTTGAGCAAGTGACTTAGCTTCTCTATTCTCCCATCCCCTTATCTCTAAATTGGGGTGATAATACCTACTTGGTATACTTGTGAGGATAGAGTAAATATTTAAGTGCCTAGTCAACATAGGATCAGTAACTATTTTTTCACTGTTGTCATGAGCAGTAGTTCTCAGATTTGAGACGTATTAGAATCATGCAGAAGGCACAGATGGCTAAGCCCCACCCAGAAGAATTCCTGATATGGTACGTCCACAGTGAGACCTGATGATAGACATTTCCTCTTTTTTATTTTATTTTTTTTTTTTTTTGCTGATGCTAAGGATTAAACCCAGGGTCTTCACACTGAGCTACACACCCCACCTGTTTTTATATTTTATTTGAAGACAGGGACTCACTAAGGTCACTAAATCGCTCAGGCTGGGCACAAACTTGTGACCCTCCTACCTCAGCTTCCCAGAGTGCTGGAATTGCAGTGATGCACCATCATGCCTGGCTCTGATGACAGGTATTTCTAACAAGTCTCTGGGTAATAACTAATACTTGTGGACACAGAACCACACTTAAGAATTACCAGTCTATGCCAGGAACTCAGAAAGCTGAAACAGGAGGCTCACTGTGAGTGTGAGGCCAGCCTGGGCTACATAGTGAGTTCAAGGTCAGCCTGAGCTCAGTGTAGAGCTTGCCTAGCAAGCACAAGGCCCTGAGTTTGATCCCTGGCACCCAAAAAACAAACAGAAAAACTGAACCAAAACAAAACAGAGTCAGGTGTGGTGGTGGACACTTGTAATCCCAGCACTTGGGAGGCTGAGGTAGGTGGATCATCACAAATTCATGTAGCCAGCCTGGGCTACATAGTGAGTTCATGGCCAGCAAGACCATGTCTCAAAAACCAAACCAAACCAACAAACAAAAAAGTTCATACTCCCCTCAAAATTGCCCTGTGGCTCACAGTCATTATTTTATTCACCACACTTGTCCCAGGTTATGAGATGTGAAAATGAAGTTGATAGTGTTTTTCACTCTCACAAGTTAGTAAATCAGAGAATGAAGAGCTTCATCTTCTTCATCTTCAAGGCTCTTTCATCCTCCTCTGCCCAAGCCAGATAAGATGAAGTCCTGTCCTCAGCATAAGATATAAGATGGCTTTCCAATGTTTCTCTAAGGAGACAAGAGAGCTCTGTGGGTCACTCAGAGTTTCTTTCTCTCACTCCAGTCAACGGACCTTCCGTGTGGTTGCTGGAGAACATAATCTGAACAAGAACGATGGTACTGAGCAGACTGTGAGTGTGCAGAAAATTGTGATACATCCAAAGTGGAACACCAATGATGTGTCTGCTGGGTAAGAACAAGGTCGGGCTGGCCCTAGGCTGGGAGGCGGAGGGTCTTGGCTTCCATCACATCTTTTGGCAGAGGGCTAGTAGGACTGCACTGTCTGAAACTTGGTCAGTGGCTCATGACCTGACCTTGGGATGAGGAGCCAGTTAAATCCAAGACAGAATACTGTGTCCTACAGGGAAGCAATGAGCTCACTCATTCATCCAGATGGACTTTGAGAGTTTAGATCTGGGAGGGCTTCAGAATTTCTGAAGATCTTTAGGATTTGTTTGATGTAAGATGGTTTGCATTATTAGATTACCTGAAGTCTCTTTTCTGTAGACCTTAATGTTTCTGCTCTTTGGTTTTTAGTGTTATGTAATATTCATTATATGGAATAGATTCCACCAGCAAAAGAAAATTTCCTTTTAAAAAAATTTATGGATTGATTTTGGTGCTGGAGATTGAACCCTAGGCCACATACATGCTAGGCAAGGGCTCTACCATTGGGCTACACTCCAGATCAAAAAGAAATTTCCTAAAGTGAGTCTTACATAGAACTGCAAGAGTTAGTGGTAAACTTCTGGAAAAGAAATCATTAAAATGATGGTTAGGGCTGCGGTGGGTTTCAGCTCCATAGCAGAGTGCTTGCCTAGTATGTAAGAGATCCTGGATTTGATTCCCAGCACTGGAGGAAAAAAAAAAAGGCAGGGGTTAATTCTAAAGAGTATGCAGGGGGAAAAAAAGAGTATGGAAGTACAGAGGTCAAATGATTGAGAAATTTCTGCAGAGCTTTCAGAGCCACACAGTATTTTATGTCTTACTTCTTTGAGAATTTTGCCACCAAGATCACACCATCTGCTCCTTTCTGACTCTGCAGTCGCCACTTGCCTAGGTTGCAGACATTGGCACTAGGCTGCAATACTGATATTCCACCAGCAGATGCTGCTGTTAAACATATAATGCCCTCTGGCTCAACTCCTTAACAAGTTAGCCCCCTCATTCAAATTCAGTTTTCAACTCAGTGGGGACACAAAGGCTTAGTGACCTTAGTGCAGGTGCTGGCCTGGGAGAAGTTTTTTGTTTGTTCGTTTTGTTTGTTTCTTTCTTTCTTTTCCCAGGAAGGTTTGATTCCAGAGTGAGTTCTCTTCTCTTGCAGCTATGACATCGCCCTGCTGCGCCTGGCCAAGAGTGTTAGCCTCAACAGCTATGTGCAGCTAGGTGTTCTGCCCCAGGATGGAGTCATCCTGGCTAATGACAATCCCTGCTACATTACAGGCTGGGGCTTGACCAGGAGTAAGTCACCTACATTGGCACCATTCACCACTGGGATCTTCATTAGTAGCTGAGCTACTAGGGCGTATTTTTCTGTGGTGTTAAGTATTTAAAGCTAGAGCCCATTAATCTAAAGAACTATAGGTAAAACAGCTGATACATTAAACCAAGCTAAGAAGAGACTATGGAATAGTTGAGTCAGAGAATCAGACTCTTGGAACTAAAAGACGGTCTTATCGAAGAGAGTGGTTATTATGTGGGGAGGCAAGGGATGCTGGGGAATGAACCCAAGACCCTTGTACTGAGCTACATCCCTGGCCCTTTTTAACTTTTTATTGTGTGACAGGATCTTACTAAAACACTAAGTTATCCAGGCTGGGTTTGAACCAGTGATATTCTTGCCTCAGATTCCCAGAATGTTGGGATTACAGACATGTGTCGCCACACCTAGGCCAAAGAGAATTTTCTGTACCAGTTCTCATTTTGTACATGAGGAAACTGAGGACCAAAGAAATTAAGGATCATGATCACATGACCCACTAGTGTAAAATTAGGACCAGAACCTATGTATTCTGGCTCTCATGTTGGTGGTCATTACAGCACTGTGCTAAACCATAGACAGGCAACAGGCTGAGTTACAGTGAACAAACCAGGGATATCTATAAATCTGGGTAAGTGAGGGGCAGAAGAAGCTTCAACTTTTCTCTAATCATCACAGGAAATGTTATTCAGATAACATGGACCCAGGCATGGGGCACATACCTGTAATTCCAGCACATGGGAGGCTGAGGCAGGAGGATCACTGCAAGTTTGAGGCCAGCCTGGGCTACATACAGTAGTAAGTTCAAGGCCAGCCTGAACTACACAGAAAGACCTTGTCAAAAAAAGAAAGAAAGAAAGAAAGAAAGAAAGAAAGAAAGAAAGAAAGAAAGAAGAAAATGATAACATGGAAAGATGGGAGGACTATGGACAGAGATAGGAAGGGCGAAAACATTCAGCTCAGCACAGAAGTCTGTTAGCCAGCAGGCAGCATTTGGGTTTCTGGAGGGTAAGCAAGACTTGCTGTGAGCAGTCAGTCTTCTGGAAGAGCCTAGAGCTGAGAGACACAGTTCTAATCTAGCTCTGCTCTCAGTTTGTTGAATGTTATTGTAGTTCAATTTCTTGATCTATGACATGAAAGGGTTATTAAAATGATGGAAGAATTACACACATGCAAAGGCTTTGAAAAGTCAAAGAGCCAGAGAAAGGAGCTGCGCCAAGAAATGGAAACAGGTGTGTACCATCCTAGTTCTGCTTTGTGAGCCTTACAGTGTAAAGAGCAGAACACACAGATAAGTTATTAACCAGTAAGATCATTCTTGTTACTTAACTAAGTTATCCACAAGTGGAAAAGGCAGGGGTAGGATTTTTGGTTTAGATTTAGAGCCTGGGAACAGTCAGGGGTGGGTAGCTGCCATATAAAGAGAGAGAAGAAGATCTGTGACATATGACAGAGAGGGAATTTGCCTTGAGTTTGGGAATGTTTGGCAGGTGTGGAAGGATTTTTCCCTGGACAGAATCAAGGCTGACTTCCAATGTGTGTCCTCTTCAGCCAATGGGCAGGTGTCCCAGACCCTGCAGGAGGCTTACCTGCCCACTGTGAGCTATGCCACCTGCTCCAGCTCTTCCTACTGGGGCTCCACTGTGAAGAACACCATGGTGTGTGCTGGTGGAGATGGAGTTCGCTCTGGATGCCAGGTGAACACACGTGGAAGGGGTCAGAAGTCCCACCCCCATCCCTTCCGCTCTCTGCCTTTGATCCTCCACCTTTTGCACACCCCATTCCAAACCCACTCTTGGACAGAGTCCAAGTCAATTTTCTCTTCTTGCATCTGGGAATGATTCCGTGCTAGTAACTGTATCCACAGAATCTCAAAGTTGAAAAGAACTTCAAAATTTGCCTTGGTTAATGTCCCCACCTCAAAAGCTTGTGAGTAGTCCAACATTTGTGTGTTGGCATATGTACATACAAATGTTGTGTACAAACATCTTTAGATGTTTGTGACCTAGATTTGGGGCTGGGCCTAGAAGGGTGGTTGTAATTGTATATAAGATAATTACCAATCCCATCAATCCCATCTTTTCTTGTACTTTGTCCATTACCACTTCTTTACCCCATTATTTACAGGAATAGGTACTGGTGAGTATGGCAGGGAAAAGTACACAAAAATTTTTATATTAGTTTTATATAATAAAATAACATGACAAGGATAGGTCAATACATATCAGTTATAACCACCAATGTAAATAATTTTTATGTAATAGAGATGATTCTCTACTTAGACAAGATCAGTTGGGGATTTAGCTCAAGTGGTAGAACACTTGCCTAGCAAGCACAAGCCCCTGAGTTTGATCCCCAGCACCCAAAAAAATAAAATAAAATAAAAAATAAACTTGAAGTTTCTTAGACAAGATCAATCAGCAATAAACCATATTAAAGATTTTCTAAGTTCAACAAATATTCAGTGTGTATCTACTATATGCCAGGCACCATGTTAGGGACACAAAGAGGAATCAAACAATGTCAAGCAGCAGAGCAGAGGAGCAGACGTACAATATACTATTATACAACGTAGCTAAGTATTACAATAAAGACATGAATAGAGTGATGTGGGAGCTCACAGGTGGGTACATCTATTTGCTGGGGTCAGAAAAGAGTTCCCTTCCCTAGGAAAGTAGAATGTACAGTAAAGTGCTGAAGTTTAAATATAAGTAAGCCAGGTAGAAAAAGGGAAAAGACATTCTGGGAAAGGAAAAAGCATGAATAAAAGGATCAGGCCAAGAAACAACTTTCCCACAGCTACAACAGACAAGAGGTTGGAGGCTCACAAGCCAAGTCTAGCCTCTGCCTGTTTTTGTATAGCCCACAAGTTAAAAATAGTTATTATATTTTCAAGTGGTTAGGGAAAAATATCAAAAGAATATTTAAGGACACATGAAAAAATATATAAAAATCTGCAGCATTCATAAGTGATATCAGGTCACAGCCACACTTGTTCACTTACCTAATTTTTTTTTTCATTTACCTATTTTTTATGGCTGTTTTTGTATAGTACAGAGGTTCTTAAAGAGACTGTGTGGCCTGCAAAGCCTAAAATATTTACTATTTGGCCTTTAGAGAAAAAGTTTTCTAACCCCTGGGCTAGAGGATAAACTAATACTTTACTAGGAAATGTCAAGAGAGGAGACTAGGGGCTGGGGATTTAGCTCAGTGGGTAGAGTGCTTGCCTTGCAAACACAAGGCCCTGAGTTCGATCCCCGGCACCAAAAAAAAAAAAAAAAAAAAAAAAGAGAGGAGACTATAGAGGCCAGCAGGAGCCGCATGACCCCCCCAGGACTTAAGGCTTCAAATGCCAAGCTTAGGGATATGACCTTTATCTCTTAGGCACTGGGAAACCATTGAGGACTTGTAAACAGAACAGCACAATCAGATTTGCCTTTTAGAAGTGCTCCTTGGTGACAAGGTAGGCATGAGAAGACACCTTGCCTAGGTAAGAAGGACAAGAGAGGCAGGGAGACTGGTTAAGGAGCTATTGCAATTATCTAGGTAGGAAATTTGAAGGCCTGGATTTGGGCAATAGTGGTAGGAATGGAGAGGAGGGAAGGAGCAGAAAAGAAGGAGGGAAGGAGGAGGACCTGGACTGATTTCTCAGTATCAGGTTTAAGTGATTTAGAGTATGGAGTTGGTGCCTCAAACAAGGCAAATTTTATAAGGTTTGGGCATCCAGGTATAGCTAACCAGCAACCCATCCTCCCAAAAAAAGTTGTAGAATAAGAAAAGAACACTGGGTTAGGGAAGAACTATGAATAAAAACGAATGCTTGAGTGTTTCAGAGATATGTAGAAGAAAAAGAATGCACCAGTGTTTAAGAAAGGGCTAGTAGTGATGAGAAAAGCATGCCATAAAGATTTACAAAATCTCAAGAAATACTGACAGATCATCACATATGGAGTAAACAATGCAGCCAGGAACCACAGTGGAAAAGAAAAAAATGCCTACTTAGCAACCAGTGGATCACTGTTGTTCATGGCAAGAGCCATTTTATTAGAGTGGTGAGGCCAGAAGCTAGAATGAACAATAACTGGTAAAAAGGGCAGTAAGAAATGTGGCAGGAAATGCAGATTACCCTTCTAAGAATCTTTTTTTTTTTGTGTGTGTGTGGTGCTGGGGATAGAACTCAGGGCCTTGTGCTTGCAAGGCAAGCGCTCTAACCACTGAGCTAAATCCCCAACCCTTCCAAGAATCTTGGATGAAAGAGAGGAACAGAAAAACCCTGGTAGCTTTAAGGACAGCTAGTCACGGAAGGACAACCAGTCATGGAAGAGAGAATCCTTCAAAAGGGAAGAAAACTGAGTGCATTAATAGGAATAAAGGAAAGTATCTGGCACAGCCAGGAAAAAGGAATAATGGATGGCACAAGATCCCAGAAGAAAAGGAAGAGAGCACCAACAGCACAGGTGAAACTGACTTTGGCCAGGAAGAGGGATGCCAGATATGCACATGGATGTAAAAGAGTTTGCAGGTTGGGTAGCTGTAAGTTGGCAGGTGTTCTGAATTATTGCTTCTGGTTATTCATGAACTAGGAAGAGTCAGTGTGGCTGCTGAAAATGAAGGTGCAAAGGTTGTATGAGTCTGGGATTATTAAAGTGAATGGGAGGATTGTCCTCCAAGATGTTGAGTTTGGTGATGAGGCAATGGCCATGTGGGCGTATGCTTCACTCCGTCTTACTCAAACACCAGATGTAGGGACTGGATTAACCCAGGGCTGGGTTTTTCTGCAAGATGACAGCAATAGGACATGACTGCAGATCAACTGCAAGGTTCAAGCTATGCAGAAGAGAAAGAGAAGTTGTTGGCAGGAGGCTGATAGGCTGGTAGAAATAGTAGAATGAAAGAATTAAAGGGATTTTTGTGAATCCAAGGAACTATGGAAATAGGGCAACCAACACATTCAGGTTTTCCTCTGACTTTCCTTTGTTAAAAGTCAAAGAGTGTGTGTGTGTGTGTGAGTGTGTGTGTGAGTGTGCACACGCGGCTGCCACTTCAAATTGATAATTCTGAGACACTTGTGTCATCAGGTCCCTTTCCACTGGAGTTTCCCAAATAGTGGATCTTCTGGGATTTCAGATTTCCAAATTGGGTCTTCTGGGATTTTAGATTTCTAAGTCCCTTTCTCCTCAAAGTGGATTCACTGTGACCTTCCCAGTTCAATCAACCTAGTCCCACTAAATTGTTTTCCAGCTCTTCCTTCTGCTCTAAAATCTTTAGTCACACCCTCCATCTCTCCAAGAGCTTTAATCAACCTCTTTTCCGGTCAATTGTCATATGACGATAGTACTTACAACTCAATTCTCTTCTATTCCTCTAGCTCTGAAATACTGTCAAATCCCTTCTAGGATATGGACGGAAGCAAGTTAGGTTGTTTTGTTTGAGTACAACCATCTAAAGAAAACATATTTTCCCAAGCAGTGGTTGGGGTAGAGTAAAGCTAGTTCCTCTTTAAAAGAATTATCTGCAGTTTGAACTCTTGGTCTTTTTCCCTAGTTCTTCTTTTTGTTTGCTAGTCTTTTTTGAGACAGGGTCTTGCTATGTAGTGCAGTCTGGCCTTGAACTCACTATGTAGCCCAGGCTGGCCTTGAACTGGCAGTGATCCACAGAGTTCTGGGATTACAGGCAAGAGCCACATGCCTGACCTAGTTCTTTTTTAAGTTTAATTGTCATTGAAGCTATACCTATTAAACTGGCAAATACTCTAAGACCATGAGGCTCAACAGTGGAGAAGAATAGTCATTGTGCTAGGTCTACTCGTCTAGTTCTCCTTCCCCAGAAGGGATGACTTTCAAGTTTTTTGGCTGATCTTTTGAGGTCGACCTCCATACCTTAAAATATATATATATTTTATATATTTATATTTTATATATATTATAGATATATATTTATATATATTTTATATATATTGTAGATATATATATGTACACATATATATACACTTAACTGCTACTTTTCAGGTACTATGGGAAATGTAGATCTGGCTCTCATTCATACATACTTTCCTCCACCCCCACTCTCACCCACCCAGCGCAAACTTTTCTATTCACCTTCTCAACCTACCAAAATAATCTTGGTTAGGTCGGCGTTCATTCAGTGTTTATTATGACAATGTAAAATGCTATTCACAACTAAATCATGTAATGTTCTAGGATTACTTTTTCTTTCTTACATATTTTGTTTTCCCTGGAGTTAATAGGTGCCTTTTTTATTTGCTTAATACATAGTTAATTCACCCCTAATTTGGCCCCACAGTCTCCACTAATTTATAAGTGAACTGCTTCATTTTCTCTCGACCCCAGTGGTCTGTGACCCTCAGTGGTCTGACCTAGTGCTGTGGCTCTACTTATAACATTTAGTGGTTTTTTCTTTCTGGAAATTGCAGAACTTTATTTCTGAAAATGTTCTTTGTTGATTATTTCCTTGTCTCCATTTTTAGTTTTCTCTTTCTAAGTGTTTTTTCTTGGGCACTAAGGATTAAATCCAGGGCCTTGTGCATGCTAGGCAAATGCTCTGCCACTGAACCATACCCCAACCCTCTTTTTATAGAATGTCTTTTATTCACATGGTTACCTCCTGGTCCTGTCCTTTATATTTTGTTTCTTTGTTCTACTTTCTATTCCAATTCTTCCAAACTTTCATTTCTACTATCAAATTTATAATTTCTAAAAGCTCCTTTTTTTCTCTCTCTCATTGTTCTGTTGAATGACATGTTGCTTTTTATCATGGATGCAATATTAACTGTAGTTCTATATTTTCTCCCTGCATAGACTTCATTGCCATCATTTTTTATTTTTGTAGCTTTGTTTTGGTCTTTATTTACTTTTTGCAGTGCTTGGAATTGAACCTAAGGTCTTGAGCATATAAACAAAAAGATCAGGGCCAGGGTATAACTCAGTGGCAGAGTATGTGCTCAGAGTATGTGAAGTACAAGGCTCTGGGTTCAATCCCTAGCACCACAAGAACAAACAACAACAAAAAGGTTCTATGCTAGCATTGTGGAGAGGAAAGATGTCAATTAGACATAGTTCCTGACTCAAGAAGTTCATAAATATGTATGGGAGGCAGAAAGCAATTATGAAACCAAAATACATGACAGAATAAGACATATGTGCTATAAAAGACAAGAAGAAGTACTGTGGCTTTTTTAGAAAGGAAGAAGACATTCATTTTGATTGTGAGGATAGGAAAGAAGTAGAATTTGAATTGGAACCTTAAAACTATACAAAAATGGAGTTGGGGGTTTAGCTCAGTGGTAGAGCGCTTGCCCAGCAAGTGTAAGGCCCTAAATTCAATCCCTAGCACTGCCTCCCCTGAAAAAAACTGCACAAAATTTCACAAGTAGAGATGGGTGAGGGCTGGAATCTTAGGACTCTGCTTCTCTTTCCTACAGGGTGATTCTGGGGGTCCCCTCAACTGTTTGGTGAATGGCCAGTACTCTGTCCATGGAGTGACCAGCTTTGTGTCCATACTGGGCTGTAATGTTGCCAGGAAGCCCACAGTCTTCACCCGCGTCTCTGCTTATATCTCTTGGATAAATAATGTGAGTCCTCTCAAATGATGGGTTAAAATAGAGTCACCTTGAGATTCAAATACTGCATGGGTTAGGAGTAAAAGATGGGCTGGGGAAATCACTGTCTTCCTTACTGCATTCACGTATTTAGTCCTTTCCCATGTAATAGTGCCATCCTGAGTTCTCCTTCACATACCTATTGATCAGGCTTCACCATATTGTTTACTGGTTAGGTTGAGAGAGTAGTAATAGCAGATCTGAACCAGGCACATATCAGTGTTGTCCTAAGTCAAAGCCAAGGGAAAAACAGCTTCAGAAGGGCCTGCATCTTCCCATCCTCCTCTCCCTCAAGCTCTTTCTAAGGGCATTGTGAGAATTGTTTTAACTTTTTTTTTATTTATTTATTGGTACTGGGGATCAAACTCAGGGCCTTGTGCTTGCTAGGCAAACATTCTACCACTTGAGCTAAATCTTCAACCTTTGTTTTGTTTTTTGAAATGGTTTGCCATGTAGTCCATGGCTAGGTCTGAACTCACTATGTAGCCTAGGTTGGCCTCAAACTTGAGTTCCTCTTTCCTCAGCCTCCCAAGTGCTAGGATTAAAAGTGTGTACCACTATGCCCAGTTTGTTTTAAGTTCTGAAAGTTTTATCACCTTAAAGAATGCTTGAGAGTTAGGAGAGACTGCCTACATTGACCTAGTAGTAGAAACATACAATCCATCTCACTGTACCCTCCAGCCTTCTAACATTCTGGAGGCTTGTTACATGAATCTTGGTGCACAGCATTTAAAGGCTGTCCCTGCCTCTATATCCTAGGTATGTGCCTGTAATATTGAGGACTCCTGAGACCTACTACTGCCCCCACAACTCCCCATAAACCCTATACAGGTCATATTTAATTTGGATCCCTGAAAAAATAAGGAGGTAGACAAAATTTACTGACTGTGAACATAACTGTCTTTTCCTTCAGGTCATTGCCTCCAACTGAACATGTTCCTGAGTCCAGTGGCCTTTCCAAGATGGTTCTTAGATCTGCCTGCAATAGGACTTGAGGTCAACAAGAAAAAGAAAAAAAAAAAAGACCTAGGGTTATGGCTCACTGGTAAAGTGCTTGTGTAGGATGCTCAAGCCCCTAGGTTGTGTCCTCACCAATGAAAAACAAAAGGCAAAAACAAAACAAAACAAAACAAAAAAATTCTGAGACTGAGTCAGAGCCAGCTTTAGGAAAAAAAGCAGGGGCTTAAGCAGGAGATCATGAGTTTGAGGCCACCTTAGGTTGCATTGTGAGTTTAAGGCCAGCCTGGAATACATAGTAAGACCCTGTCTCAAAGGAAAAAAAAGCAAATAAAATGGAATATACATTACCACACTGTGTCTTTCTATTTGTAATTAAGCCCTCTAAAGGAAATGCAGTTAGAATACCCAAGTTAGATTTCACCACATTTGTGGGCTGCTTCTTCCCTTTGCTGCTATCCTTACCAGTCCACAAACTGAACCCAGTGGGAGTGGTTTCATATTGTCCATTTTGGATTATTTTAGGATCTACTTATCCATTAATCTATCTGACCCCTCTCCTGGGCACATCTGCTATACTCAAAGGCACAAAGTGCTTTTAAAAATTCCTGAGTGACTAAACGTGCCCTAACTCTCCAAGGTAAACTGTAGGCTCATCCTTCTTTTGTTCTTCCCTTCAGTGCCTAAAACAAGTGTTCACCTCAAGCTCCTGGATGACAGGAGCTGCTAGGATACACTAGAGACAGAAGTATAGGATTAGGATGAAAGGTCACATGCCAAGGGACTAAGGAACTGCCAAATTAGAAAGGAGATTGGAAAGCAAAGAATAGAAAAAAGAGAGAAAAGAGAATACTAAACAAAGGAAAGAGTTGAGGGGAAGAGACAACAGAAAGGAAGAGGCAACAATATGGGACTCAAGCTAAGTGTGAATCAGCATTTCAAGGCTGCGACTAAAATAGCCAACTGGATCTTGGATTCTATAAACCACAAAGAACTGAGAAGCTGATAATTCTGCTCTCTCCTGGCCAGGGCTCAGTATGTTAAAAAGTGTCTTAGAAGAAAGTAAAGAAGGAATTGAAAGAAGAGGTCTAAGCAGATAAGAAGGAGTTTTTCTAGCAATTACTAAAGGCCAGACATGAGGGACTAAGATAGTAAACATTCTAGCTGGAGAAACTGGCTGAGACAGGTCCTGGAATTGGTCCAATGATATCAGCAGAATCTCTGAACACAATATATAACAGGCTGGGCTGGAGCCAGGACACCTGTGTTCCTCTCCCATTCTACCACTGAGAAGTGAGGTAACCTTAGGCCAACGGCCAGCCTTTTCTGTAACTTGATTTTCCCATCTAATTAATCTCTGAGAGATGCTCCTTCTCTAATACTGTGTGTTCTGGTGACCATCAATTTCAGTTCCCAAAATACTGGCACTAAAGAGGGTTTCTTAGGAGGCAGTGGCTGGGTGCATTGTTTAAGAGTACTGTGGACACAGATATAAGCCTTCTTTGTTAATGACACACTTCTTGTCCTTGCCACCTTCTTTCAGTAATCCAGAGCACCACTGTCCTCTAGGTATCTCCCAACGAGTCCTTCCATTTTCTTCACTCTGCCTCTCCCAGACCATCACCAAAGCTAATAAATACTAATCACCTATTGACTGAAAATTTTGTATCCATCTCTATAATTAAGCATGATACAGTATAAGGATCGGATTACCAACCCATCTCCACCTCCAGACTCTAAGTATCTTGAGGTCAGGGATTGTATTTTATTTATCCTTGGCTTCCTGACACCCAGCAGTGTCCAGCTCACAGCTGACCTCAAGTGCAGTCTGTCTACTTTGGGGAAAGAAATGGAAAACACCAGCAGGCGATTTTGTGGCAGGCCTCCAGCTTCCCTCTACATTCCTTAGGACATGTTTTTCACTTTCTCTCCTTTCAGGGAATTTTACCTGCACTGTGAAATAGTAAATTGTTCCTCCGAACACAGGATCCTAATTTCTAGCTATCTCCTCAAATAGGTCAGGGAGTAACTTACATGTGGAGAACTTCTCCCTGGAGAAACAATACCTGTAATCTCAGTAGCTCCACCGCAATTTGCACAATCTAGATCTGAGTTCACATTCTACTTCTATCTAGTACATGGTACTCCAACTAGAAAGTGGAGAAACTGGACCAGCAGAAACCATCCTCATACTCGTCTCAGTCCGTTTTCAGTGGAGTTATGGTTTTTCCTGAGGACTCTCGTTTCTCTCTCCAGCTCAGTCGTTCTTGCCTTCCAAACCCAAACCAGGAGAGCCGTCCCCACCCTTTCTGCACTCTACCACTGCCAATTCCAAACTTCGAGCAAACCTCTCCGGCAGTGGTTAAACTGCAACCTGAGCGACCCAGCATGAACACTCATAGAACAGAAAGACAGATACAATAAATATCATTCTGTGGGCGAAATTCGGTTCTATTTTCTGCCTTGTTGTCAGTTCCTTCCCAGAGCTAACTCACCTTCTGGCATGAACGCGCCTTGGCCCACACTTGAATACCAAGGCTCAGGGCAGCCTACGGTGCCCTACTGCGGGGCGGGAATTCTGAGGTTGGCCCAGAGTGGGCGCCACCTGAGGGCAGCCCAAGCCCCACCTCTCTGACCCGGCCTCCTCCTTGGAAAGGCACAGCTCTACCCCAGCTGCGGATGTCCCCCCCGGGCCCCGCCTGCCGCTCTGGACTGTGGCGGGGAGCGAGGTAAGCCTCACCGTGGCCGCCGTGTGGGCCAGGCCTCGCAGTGGACTTCGGGCAATCCCGGCGACCCTCGAGGAGGCTCGGGGTGGCCTGGGGCGCCACGCAGGGGCAGCCGCGGCAGGCGGGGAGGCCAAGGGCCGCCCCCTCCCCTGAGGCCGGCGCGGAGCATGCTGGGAGTCCGCACTTCCTCCTCAGGACCTGCAGAAACCACAGGGCCCCGGGCCAGGCCAGCCACCCCCGGGGAGCCGGCAGGATGGCGGAGGGTAAGGCCGGCGGTGCCGCAGGCCTCTTCGCCAAGCAGGTGCAGAAGAAGTTCAGCAGGGCCCAGGAGAAGGTAGGCAGCTGGGGCCCCAGGAGACCTGGGCTGGAGATGAGGATCTCCGCCGCCCAGCAAGGGAGGGGCCGGTGGGTTTCCGTGCAGCTGACGGGTTAAGAGAGAGGGGAGACCGCCACCTGACGGGGGAGGTGGAGGAGACAGCAGCTCTCTCAGAGACCTGAACCCTTAGGCTAACCCAGGAAAGGGGAAAGAAAGGAGCTAACTTTGGTGCCCAACTGTAGCAGGGTTTGTCCTCCCGGTACAGGGAGGATGTGTTTTATAAATGATGAAATTCGAGAGTTCCTGGGCGTGGTGGCGCACGCCTGTAATCCCAGCACTAGAGAGGCTGTGGCAGGAGGCTCATCGTGAGTTGAGTTCAAGGCAAACTGGACTGCATAGTGAGTTCAAAGCCAGCCTGAACTACACAAAGAGACCCAGTCCAAAAAGGAAAAAAAGAGAGAGAGATAAATTTCCCCAAAGGCAAAGACAGTGATGACTGTGATACCACTAAGTACTACCACTTAGTTTAGGTTGGGAATCTAAGGACTAAATAGTTCGACACAATTCTTTCCATACCTACTTCTGCCTCTGCCCCTCCCTTTGGCATTGGAGAACCTCACCCAAGATGATGAAGGAGCTTTTCTTCAGGTTATGTCTATTTTAGTGCTGGGGAGCTTTACTCCAGCACTAGCATTTACGTGGGCTGCACATCTATAACTCACCTGTCTATTTAGATTATGTGTACATTCTTTACATATTTTAATATCATTTTTCGTTTCTTCCCATCTAGATAGACCATTTTCTTTGCTTCTAACTCTAACCTACCAAACACCGTAGTAGACAAGGTAGTATGAAAAGTCAGGTAAGCCAGGAAAAAAAAAAAAGAAAAGAAAAGGAGATACAAGGACTTCAGATATGGTAGGGTATTGGTTTTTTAAGGGTTCAAGATCTTAGAAGAGTTTAGAATAGCCACATGCTTAGCATTGGAAATATTTGTATTATCGTCTTTTTTTTTTTTTTGGTGCTGGGGATTGAACTCAGGGTCTTGTGCTTGCAAGGCAAGCACTCTAACCACTGAGCCCAATCCCCAGCCCCTTGTATTATCTTCTAAAGGTGAAGCACTGGCTTGGACCCTGGGAAGGATTAAAAGCTACCAGCTCTCCCAAGGGGTATCATCAACCAAGAACCAATGAAAAATGGGTATAATTCCTTTTAAAAGGCCACGAAGGGGGTTGGGGATTTAGCTCAAGTGGTAGAGCACTTGCCCAGCAAGCATAAGGTCCTACGTTTTATTCCCCCTTAACACCCCCCAAAAAGGCCACAAAGAAAGGAAGGGGCTCTATATGCTCTTTTTTCTTATTTTATTTTTTATATTTTTATCTTTTTCTGTCTTTTGAGGTCATGTGAAAGAGGAAAAGGGGAAGACTTTGTGTGGCCAGTCTTTGTTACTTACCCTAACTTCACCTTGATAATTTTTTTCAAGCCTCTCTGAAGACTGTCTAGTTACAAATCTGAAGACCTGAGAGGATGCCTGTGGGAAGGTATAGCAAAAAACAGTATGGAGAGCATGAGGTTCCTCCGTCAGAGACAGCTGCTCTCTGGTTGGAAAAACAAAACCCCCAAAAATACATACCAGCGGCTAGTGGTGTAGCTCAGTGATAGCTCAGGAACTTGCTAGCATGCAGAAGGCCCTGGGTTCCATCCTCACCACCACAAAAGATAAAATTTTTAAAATAAAGCAGGGTGTGGTGGTGCATGCTTGTAATTTCAGCACTGTGGGAGGCTGAGGCAGGAGGATCAAAAGTTTGAGCCCAACCTGGGTAACTTAGTGACTGACTGAGTCTCTGTTTCAAAAAAAAAAAAAAAGACTGGGGATGTAGCTCAGTGTGAAGGCCCTGGGTTCAGTCCCCAGTGCCACAAATAATAAGTAGTAAATGACAGAGCGGGGATGTAGCGCAGTGATACAGCACTTGCCTAGAATGCATGATACCTTGGATTTAATCTTAAGCACTGCATAAATAAATAATCTAATTAAATAAAAGACAAAGCAGTTGATTTTTCCTCAGTCACCCTCTGTTTTCAGCAGTGGTGGCAAACCTACAGCACATGTGCCACAGTGGGCTGTTTGTATCATTGAAAGCTCTAAAAGGTTCGCCATCACTGACCCTGTCATCAATACTGTGCCCTTGTGTTGGGCTTCCTCTCCTCTTTAAACATAGACTCCGAAAGTTTAGGTAAATAACATCCTGCTTTGGGCCTCTGACCTTGCATTTGTAAAAGGAGGTTGATACTTTTTGTGAAACTCAGTTTGGTTGAAAGGGAGAAAGGACTCCTTAAACCTCAGAGTCAAATATTTCCCAAGAGGCAAGCCAGTCACCCAGTGCTTCCTACCTCAAACCTTGAAAAGGTAGAGAAAGAGGAGGCCACCTTGGGTCTGCCTGAGGAATTCCATGTTCATTCAGACAAGATACTCTGAAACCAGCCTCAGACACAGGGACAGGCAAACACTGAATTTGAAGCAGTTCCTAGAGGTGCTGCCTGGAAGAGGGGAAATGGCCTGAGATAAGGGCATTTGCTCAGCTCAGTCAGCCCAGAGCCAGAGTCCTTGAATCTTGGGAAGTTATTGAAGGAAAGATGAAAAGGACAAAGAATGGATTGTCTGGAACACTTTTCAACTTTTCTGTAAGCAGTTGGATATAACCTCTGAATAATGTCCCAAATAGTCAAATGTGTCAGATATCAAGTGCCTGTGATGGATTGGCGCAGGAATATAACAAGTCATGATCTCTCCCTTTCAGAGCCAACATTCTAGTCATATAGTTTCACTTCATCTCTTCAGCACTTTAAAGCAAGTTGTTAGTATCCCAATTTGTACGTGTGTGTGTGTGTGTGTGTGTGTGTCATGCTGGGGATCAAACCCAGGCTGTGCAGGTGCTCTACCACTTGATCTTCAGCCCTAGTATCCCAATTTTAGAAGTAAGGAAACAAGTTTGAAAAGAGATTGGTAAATAGCAGAGCTATTTTTGAGACCCAGGTGTCCTGCCTTTGAATTGTAACCTCAGGCTGCTCCCTTTGCAATGTTGCTGATAAGCCAGCCTGACATCTGTGCCTCCCCACTTCCTGCTGATCCTCTTTCAGAAGGAGGGGGGCTAGCAGTGGAAACATTTGTTTCTCTGAAGAGCAAGGAGTGAATGTCCGGTGACTGTTAAACACAGTGAAGATGAACCATTCTTGTTCTGTTTTCTGCTTCTCACCCAAACTCATCATGAGTTTAGGTTCAGACCAGCTTTATTCTATCTTTACAGTATGATATAATCTCACATTTCAAACTACTGTTTTCACCATCTGTGAAAACAATAGTTTCTAATTTCTCTGTGGCAAACCTCCCAGATCTCTCCTGAGCAAGGGCACCATTTACCAATCCTTTGTTGGTCTTTGCCTCAGTTGACTTTTAGTCAACTTGTATCCCAGAGGGTTTAATTCACCAAATATTTACAGAAGATTCCTTTGTTGGGGGGGCACGGACTGAACCCAGGAAGACATTTAGAGAAGAATAAGGGGCGGTCTTACCAACTAGAAGCTTACAATCTAGTAAAATAAAGTAAAAAACAAGTGACCTGAGAGATAGGTACATCTGTGGGAATTCAGAGGACAGAAAGATTTAGGGAGGGCTGAGGGAGATTTTATAGTGAAGATCAAATTAGCAACAGGAATTGTGCATGATTAGGAGTTCTCAAGCAAGTGGTGAGGGCGCATTCCTGTTGAGGAATACCTCAATCTCCCAAGTGCCAGGATTACAGGCATGTGCCACCACACCCGGTTTATGTGCACTTTTAATAGGAAGCACCCCAAAAGAAATGATTTATTCTTTCAACAAACATTTGTTGAGTATTTGTATATTCTGTTCCCTTAAGAGTTTCTCCTAGAACAGTAATGGCGAGTCTTTTAGAGACCAAGTGCCCAAACTGCAACCCAAAACCCACTTATTTATTACGAAGTGCCAACACTGCAATTCAATCTGAATACTCAGGTTTTAGTTTAGAAAAATCAACTCATACATTAACATCTTTTGTCTTAAAAACAACATGCATGCCATAGATTTGCCACTACTGACTTAGTAGAATATAGTATAAGTGTATCTGATGCATAATGCATTGCTCACAGCAATAAATGACTTTGGGCCCAGAATCCTGAGGTATCTTTTAGGGTATTAACTTTTGACTTTTCACTTTTACAGTTAAAGGTAGGAAGGTTTCTTCAGCATACACTCAGCCTTTTAATCTTGAGCCTTTTAGGGATTGGGAAGATTGACCTGCTGAAACATTTTCTATAATGACTCTAGGTTGAGTTAATTTTCTCTTTATCTTTTCTACCCTCTACACCTAAGAAGAACCAAACCCTAGGCAAAGGGAGGGAGTGGTAGCGAAAAGGAAGTAAGAACTGTACTTAGCACCAAACAAAGTGGTTTTGCAACTTTCTGGTTGAGGACAGTGTTTTGTTGGGGAAGAGGGTGGAGCCAGGGAAGATGGCAGATTCTGCACATCCTCAGAGGTGTGGGGTGAGTGAGGTGGAGTTACAGATAGACACAAACAGACATGGCTGAACTGAAAAGGAAATATAGGCATTTATATGCAAAGAAGTAGAACTAGACATAACGATAGCAGGTATGTATTGAGCACTCAGTGTAGGGCAGCACTGAGAAAGCAATTTAATGCATAATTTCAATACTCCCAGCAACTCCAGAGATAAGTCTCTTGGAGGAGTGGGTACTGGGGATCGAACTCAGGGCCATGCACTTGCTAGGCAAGTGCTCTACCACTTGAGCTAAATCCCCAGCCCCTTAAATTTTAAGTTGTACAAATTCTGAGTTCTTTTTTTTAATTAATGCATATTCATTATATACAATATTGATTTTCCCTCTTCCTGATGCCCTTCCTTTTGTCTAATAGTCTCCTTTCTACTTTTATGTCCAGACCTAGGCACACTTGGATGTGATTCAGAGCCCTTCATAATGAAAGTCCATTTTCCCTTTCTAACTTCATTTCTCACCACTCCCCATAAAACACCCTAAATAAGCCATGCCAAACCATCGCAGGAAGCTTCTGTACAGTTACATACTCCCATGACTTTGCTGATACTCTTGTCTGCCTGGAATCCTCTTTCCAGTCTCACTCTTTATATTCTTTTTGTTTTGTTTTGTTTGTTTTTCTTTTTGGTTTTTTGATACAGGGTCTGGCTATGTAGCGCAGGCTGGCCTTGACCTTGTGGCAATCCTCCTGCCTCTGCCTCGTGAGTGCTTCGATTACAGGTGTGCGCCACCACGCCTGACTCACTCTTTATACTCTATTTCAGTCTACCAAAGTCCTACTTCAAGGGCCAGCCCATTATCCTTTCCTGTATCAGTCTCGCTCTCCTTCCAGTTAAAATGACCAAACATCTATTAGCTGGATACTGAGAGATCTAAATAAGTAAAGCAAGTACTCGGTCCTTAAGAAGTCTCAATTTAGAAGAAGATGTAGACAAATAAATACAAATAATAAAACAATAATAGAAATTTAGGAGAAGTACAAAGGCTGTGAGCACTTAGGAGGGAGTGACTAACTTGATTAATGGGATGAAATAGATGTGGATAAGTGTTATAATGGATCTGCAGTATGAACTGGGTTTTTTTTTTTTAGACAGTTGCCTGGTAGACAAGGGCATTCCAGAAAGAACAGCATCTATCACAAGTAATAATGTGGCTTCTTCAGGAAACTAAGGAAACCGTCATGTGGGGAGACCCACAGGGAGAAGGAATAATGAGAGCAGACACTTTATGAACGGTCAGATTATTAGGACCTTTATGCATGCTAGAGTGTGAACTATCACTTACTGGATACATAATGGGCATTGGTGGGGGAAGGTGCTGGGGACTGAACTCTAGGCCTTTCCCTTACTAGGCAAGCACTATATCACTGAGCGAAATCCCCAGCACCTCATAATGGGCATTTAATAAGTTTGTTGAGCAAAGTAGTAAGGACCCACACAGTTTCAAGCAGCACCATGGTAGACCTGTTGTAGCAGGCCAGGTAAGAAGCAGTGAGCACATGGACTAAGGCTGTGGTGGTGAGACCAGGATGCACGAGATAGTTTCCAGTGGTGGACGTGGTGTGAGGGAAAAGTAGTTGAAGCCAACTTCTGACATTCTGAGTTGGGCCTGGGAAAATGATGGTGCTTCCTTCCAAGGTGGGGGTTACAGTAGAAGACTCAGGGTTTTCTTAGCACATGTAATCACGTGTTTATAAGTGAGTGTTCCTTCTAAGGACAGTCTTTTCCATCACCATGTCTTTTGCATTAGCACTGAGACTCCTGTGATGGTCGGCGTCATGTTTCCTAGTTAGGAAGAGATAGATGGACAGCATTCATTTCTAGCTAAATTTCAAGTGTATTACATCAGGGCTTCTCAGAGTTCCCACAAGGGCCTCAGTGAGAGAAGAATCACCTACCCACCCCTCTAACCTCAACTCTCAAGAGGGATATGTGGCTATAGCTGGAAGAGGGTCTCTTAAATGAAAAATGTTTTCAAGGTTCATGTTTTATTTTAAAAGCCATGCACATTTTACATGCTTCTTATTCATCCTCGTTTTAATGTAGTGCTGTCTTAGGTACTTTTCTCATTGCTGAGACAAAATACCTGACACCCAGAGTTAAAGAAGGAAAGGTTTATTGTAGCTCACAGTTTGTAGAGGTTTCAGTCCATAATCAGCTGGCTCCAAGGCAAGCTGGCATGGCAGAGGGGCATCACAGAGGTGAAACAGTTCATGGCAGGCAGAAGGCAGCAAAGTAGCAAGCAGTAGGTAGCAATTGACCACAACAGTCCTCTTTCTGTCCCTTGTACTTTATCCAGGGTACCCACCATTGGGGCGGGTAGCACTCACACCAAGGGAGGGCCTTCCCATTATCCACTCCCAGAACTATGCCAAACCAGTCAGTAGACTAATTTAGTAATCACACACCCTTGATTGCAACGTACACATTTAATCCCAGCACTGCACACTGTAGATCCAGCCACTTCTGAAAAGGCCCACTTACGACTGCATGAGGCTTTAGGGGACACCTGGACACAAGCCATAACAAATCCCTTCCTTCTTCCTTAAAAAAAATTTTAGGTCGATCCCCAGCACCCAAAAAAAAAAAAATTTTAGAGGTTGGGGATTTAGCTCAGTGGTAGAGTGCTTGCCTAGCAAGCGCAAGACCTTTGAGTTTGAACCCCGGCACCAAAACAAAAAAAGAACATTTTAAGCCAATCCTGATGGCACAGGCCTATGATCTCAGCACTCTGGAAGGCTGAGGAGGAAGATGACAAGTTCAAACCCAACCTGGCCAACTAAATTTAGCAAGACCCCATCTCAAAAAAAGGGTGAGAGGGCTGAGGATTAACTCAGTGCAGAGGTCCTGGGTTCAATCCTCAGTGCCTCCTTCCACACACACATACATAAATTTTTAGATGATGCTGGCAATGTAGTTTATTGGTAGAGTGCTTGCCTGGCCCTGTGCTCAAGCCTCAGCACCAAAATAAATACACACACACACACACACACACACACACACACACACACACTTTATGGCTAAGGTGTAGCTCCGTAATAGAGCATGTGCTTCACTTATGCAAGGCCCTAAATTTAGTCCCTAGCAGCACCAAAAACAAATGAAAAACATTTAATCTCATTTAAATAACAATGAGATTCCAGGAAAATAAACATTATTTATTCTGATTTATTTTATTTTATTTTGGTTTTTTGAGACAGGGTCTCACTATATAGTTCAGGCTGGCCTTGAACTCGTGGCTATCCTCCTGCCTCAGCCTCTAAAGTGCTGGGATTACAGGCCACCACTCCCAGCTGATAAATACTGATATATATATAAAACCTCTAGCACACTACTGTATACCCTTAGTTACCCCAGTTTGAGAAGAACCACAAAATTTTGTCAGTAATATATTGTATTCCTAATTCTGTTGGGCTGATAGGAGTATGGACCTTTGTTTTGTTGTCGTTTTTTGAGACAAGGTCTTGCTTTGTAGTTCAGACTGGCCTTGAACTCACTATGTAGCACCAGCTGGCCTGGAATTCACAACGATCCTCCTGCCTCAGCCTCCTGAGTGCTGGAATTACAGGCGGCAGGAGTATGGACCTTTACCACCACACCCGGCAGGAGTATGGACCTTTAGTTGCATCTGCTGTAAGACTCTAAGAGGAGCCAAGGGGATATGTGGCCAACAGGTAAGAGACATTTGACTGTAACTTTATGGGCCTTTCTGTCTTTTATTCTCAGGTACTCCAAAAATTGGGGAAAACTGTAGAAACCAAAGATGAACGATTTGAACAAAATGCCAGCAACTTCTACCAACAACAGGTAATCTGGAGAGTGGGGAAGGGCAGATGGGCAGAAGTAAGAAAGCTTGAGAGCTGAGTGGCAGAAGAGCAAAGGTGCTGCACACCAGCAAGTATCCTTACCAACCCACTTCTCCCCAGGGCTCGGCCACAGGGTGACCTGCTGCTTGTCCTTCCTCTGGGAACCAGAGAAGCTTCCCTGTCCTGTTCCTGCTGATTCGGGATTTGAGGGGACAGAGGAATGTGCTTTTCTCTTAATGAGTCCCCTCAGGTTCATTGGCATCAGTAGGTCCTTAAACATCATCAAAGTGAGCCCCTGCTACCCAATTTTTGGTGTGTACATCTTCCCATACACCTGGTTTTTGGTGTATACATCCTTGGTCTCCTCTCATCTCAATAGCCTCATATTTTCCTCATTGGTATTTTGGCTGTTATATCTACTCTGTCAGAGCCCTTTATTCCATAATAATTCCTCCATCTTTTACTTGTCATTTCTACCAGGAAACCTATTTTCACTCTATCTCAACAGGGTATTAAGGATTATTTCATATAGAAAATTTTCTATTAAGATGTACGTAGCCTGATGTGCCTATAATCCCTGCACTCTGGGAGCCTCAGGCAGGAGGATCACAAGTTCAAGCCCAGCCTTGGCAGTTTAGCAACTGAATAAGGCCCTGTCTCAAAATAAAAATAAAAAGGGCTGGGCATGTAGCTCAATGCGAAGGCCCTGGGTTCAATCTCTAGTACCCCATCCCCACATACACACACATCCACACACAAGCAAAGTCTCTTGAAATAGGGCCTAGGAATCTTACTCTTAAACTCTTTTGTTTTGTTTTGTTTTTTGAGTCAGAGTCTCACTATATAGTTCAGACTAGCCTTGAACTCACTGTGTAGCCCAGGCTGGCCCTGAGAGCAAAGCAGTCCTCCTGCATCAGCCTCCAAGTGCTGGGATTACAGTAGTGTGCTACCACACCCAGCTTTGGTAAACATTTTTAACAGCAAATTTCAAATACAACAAAGGAAGAAAAATTTACATAATGAATCCTAATATCCTGATCACCCAGCTTAGTAATTTATCAAATCATAGGCAGTCTCATTTCATTTATGTCTCTACTCACTTTTTCTTTATCCTTGATTTTTAAAAAATTTGGCAGAAATTTTATTTTTAAAATTTTTTTTATTACATGTTTGCAGTACAAAATGGTTACATTCATCATGGAGAATTGGTACAGGTACCTAACACATGTTAATTCTTTTTTATCCCCTTTTCCCTCCCTTCTCCCTCCCTCGGTCTCTTGGATCCCTTCCCTTTTTTTTGTATTTATTTGTAGTACATAATGATCATGTTCTTCGTGGGGAGTTGGTACATATACACAGGACATCCCAATGGCTTTTTTTAAAATCCCAGTTCCCTCCCCTGCCTCCTACCTTCCTCGATCTTTTCATCCCCTTTCTGTATGCAGAAGATCTACCTATCTTGCTATCTCCTATTATCTTTTATTTTGCTCTTTATTTATATTTTAAGTTTCTCATATAAGAGAGACCATGCAATATTTTGTTTTTGTTTTTTTTAAAAAAAACAGGGTTTCACTATGTAGCCCAGGTTGGCTTCAAATTTGCAGCAATCCTGACTCAGCCTCCTGAGTGCTGGGATTACAGAGGTGCGTCATCACCCCCAGCACAAAAGTGAAATTATCCCATGCATGATTTTTGTTCTGTTTTGTTTTGTACTGGGATTACAGACAAGTGATTAAAGTTATTTTTAAAGCCATGCATATGGTTCTGCAAATTGCTTTTTTTTTTTTTTTTTTCAACAGGATCTCACTCTGTGTAATTCGGGCTGGCCTTAAACTCACTGTGTAGCCCAGGCTGGCCTCAAACTTGTGGTGATCCTCCTGCCTCAGCCTCCAGAGAGCTGGGATTACAAGCATGAGCCACCATCATACCTGGTGCTTTTTTTTTTTTTATTTAACAACATAACACAAGTATCTTTCCAGATATTTCAGATTAACTGTTGCACTAAAATGTAAGTTTTAGTGCTACCTAAAAAAAATTAGCACAATTCCTTAATATAAAATATTCAGTTAAGCCAGGTATGGAGGCTCACAGCTGTAATCCCATCTACTCTGTTAGGCAGAGGCAGGAGTATCATAAGTTTAAAACCAGCCTGGGGAATTTAGTGAGAACTTATCTCAAAATAAAATTTAGGAACAGCTGGGAATGTAACTCAGTGGTAGAGTGCTTTCCTAGCAGACACGAGGCCCTAGGTTCAGTTCCCAGTAACACACACACACACACACACACACACACACACACACACACAAATTCCAATCAAGGGGGTGTTGTTCAGTGGTCAGGTGGTCACCTAGCATGTGGGTTCCATCCTTAGCACTGCAAAAAAAAAAAAAGAAGAAGAAGAAGCCAATGTTCAGATTCCCCTGATTGAGTCATCATTTTTTTTTTGACAGTTTAAATCAGCAGTTTATTGACCTGTTTAAACCTCTTGGGTCTAAAGTTAAATCTTTTAATCTGTAAATTCTGATCCCGCCCTAACTGCAGTATATTTGTTGACTATACCATGCTGTTTGTCCTGCAATTCTCCACAGTCTATATATTACTGATTAAATCCTCCTCATGGTATTAAAATCTTCTTGTCTCCTTTATTGTCTGTAAATTGATAGATTTAGAGGCTTGATGAAATTTAGGTTTTGGTTTTTGTTTGGGTGGCAGCAACACTTTATAGGTGTTACTGTATTCTTCCATCATGAGGCACATAGTATCTGGTTGTCTTTTTTGTGTGTGATATTAACAGCCATCCATGATCACTGAGTATGGAATCAACTTTTTTTTTAATAGCTTCTCCCATAACTCCCAGCTTCCTAGCTTTGTTTCAAGGCCTTGCTCTTTATCTAGGTGTCTGGTCAAATCTCCATAGGCAAATTTTCTTTGAAGCTCAGCTTACGTCCTCCTTATCCTCTCTTCAAAACATACTGCATAGGAAGAATTATTTTCCTCAAGCAGCACTTTAATCTCTTACTTCTGGTACTGACAGCTGCTTCCAATTTATTGCCTTTAGAGTCTTATCTAAAGTCTAGTTTCATCTTTCCTTCCTGGATCTCCATTTGATCAAGTACTTCGAGCATTTGGCTCATGGTTTGATCACACTACTTTTGCTTGTTTTGCTGAGTTTTTGGGTTTCTCTGAGTCCATTTTTCTCTAGCACGTAGGGAACCTCAGGACAAGGACCTCCTTCTCTATCCTCAGTATGCCGGTTTCTCAGGATCTGGGTCTTTCTGCTATGACAAGCTTCCACAGTCAGTGGTTCATTAACTTAGGGCTGGGACTGTTTGTATAAGGGACAGGAAGGACTGACTCAGACTCTTTATGGCAAGACCAAGAATTTGGCAAGGTTTCAGAGAGCGGGAGTGATAAAATCATAAGATCTACAGCGAGGAATGGCCTTAGCCTGCATTTATACAGTAGGTGAGGAAACGGAAGTCAGAGAAGTAGAATAACTTGGTAGTTGAGAGTAGAGCCAAGTTGCTTATCTCCCAGAGAAGAGTCCCTAAGACCGTGAGTGTCACGTCTGTCAGGAAAGAAGATGTTGAAATTAATCAGCCCTGAGCCAGTTCAGGTCAGAAAAGTAAAATGATAACCAGTGCTGTCCCATCTTCCTCGACCTCGTGTCCTTCTACAATTACCACCTCCACATATATTCCCATACTTCATCTTTTCAAAGGAAAGAACAAGAAGGGAGAAAGAACATAAAAGAAGAACTTGATGACTAAGAGGCAGTTCTCCAACACAGAAATGGAGGTAGACTTTGTGAGGTACAATGGCAGCAGCGGGCGTTCACGTCTTCTAGACTATGGGGCTGCCATACATGGCACATGATAGCCTTGATAACTGATATTTTTCAGGCCATGTGATATCTACTGGGGAAAACTCAGAATTTCATTTGTAGAAATTATGCAGGATAGTTCAACATTTTATTACTCAAATATATTTTTTTAAAATTCATGTTTTCATGGTGTAGTCAAAAGTTAAGTCTATGTCATTTTCTTTCAGAAAGAATTTGAATTGGGCATGGTGGCACACACCTGCAATTCCAGCACTCACAAGGCTGAGGCAGGAAGATTACCGTGAGTTTGAGGCCAGCCTGAACTACATAGTGGGACCCTGTCTCAAAAACAAAGAAAAAAACCAAACAATTTGAAATCTTTGTTCATTTTTATAATCTCCAGGACTCTTTCAAAGTTCTTTAAAAACTGTATTATCACAATTTAAAAACTCCTAGACTTTGAAAAAAAACTCACAGACTTTCAGATATTTCAGATTAACTGTTACACTAAAATGTAAGTTTTAGTGCTACCTGAAAAAAAATTAGCACAATTACTTAATATATTAATATAAAATATTCAGTTAAGCCAGGCATGGAGGCTTACAGCTGTAATCCCATCTACTCTGTTAGGCAGAGGGAGGAGGATCATAAATTCGAAACCAGCCTGGTGAATTTAGTGAGACCTTATAATAAAGACTTTATTATCACAATTTAAAAACTCATAGACTTATACCTACCATATCCATGTTTGTTTATTTAATTTGGTCTTTTGAGAGAGGGTCTCACTATGTAGTTCAGGCTGTCCTTGAACTCACTATGTGACTAGGCTGGCTTTGAACTCACAGTAATACTCCTGCCTCGGCCTCCCAAATGCTAGGATTACAGGCATGCACCACCGTGCCTGGCCGCATATCATATTTTAGAAGACATTGTATACAATGCCACTTAACATCTTAGACTCTGTAAACTTTTTTCTGTGAATAAAAAAGCAAGAAGGAAGTAAGATGTCCTTCCTGGTGAGTGCTGTTTCTGAATTTTGTAAACTGTCTCCATTATACTACTGAACATGCTTTCTCAGTGTCACTGGTGACCTCCGCTCACCAAGTCCAGTGGCTTTACTGATTCTTCCTGCATTTGGACCTCTCTGTAGCATCGGACTCTGTGTTGATCATTTCTCTGATGTCCTCTTGATCTTCACTTGCTATGAACACTGCACAATCCCACTTCTCCCAGCTCTGACAGTGTTTTCAACTCCTTTGAGACTATCCATGTTCTTGTGGTCCTTCTACCTGGCTTTCAGCCATTTGAGAGGGACTTTCAACCTGAAGTATGGTTAGAAATTTGGACTGGTTTAGAAGTGAACTCTGGAGGTGAGAGGATAGTTGAAACAATTACCCTGGTTTCCTTTGTTTATTTGACCAAGTAGATGTAGGTTTTCTGCTGCTAAAATTAAATAATAGTACCTTTCTCCCAGAGAAAATTTGTAAGTCGTGAAATAGAAATTTCCTTTGTTTGCTCATAATTTTTTATACCTTTGATATGATTAATGGCTGTCTAGTAATGAACAAGTTCACAAAAAGTACAGTATTTCATAGTGACTGTATAATATATCTTGTTTTCAAATACTCCATGTCCTGAATTGGTCTGTTCTGACCAAGGTGAGCTCTGTGGAGTACCCTAGGAGAAAAACATGCTGAGAGTTGTCTTCAAATGCACACGGAGGAGAAATTAGATGCACTCTGTGAGTACAGAAGACCAACCTAAGACTAGTGGGCAAAAATTCTAATAGTGCTGTTTAAAAATGAAGTTGTAGCTGGGCGTTGTAACTGATACTTGTAATCCCAGTACTTGGACCCTGGGGAAAGAAGATAGTGAGCTACATAGCGAGATCCTGTCTCAAAATAAATAAACAGGGGTGGGGATTTAGCTCAATGATAGAGCACTTGCCTAGCAAGCACAAGGTCCTGAATTCGATGCCCAGCACCAAAAAAAGAGAGAGAGAGGGAAAAAATGAACAAATGAAGCAAGCTTTTCTCAGGCAAGAGGTTACTAGTTTCTGTTTCCTGGAGGTATTTAAGAAGCAAAAGCTAAACCAGCAAACATGAGAGTTGTAATAAAAGCATTTCATTATCAGGTGGAGATTTGAATTTCTAACTTCATGTGATACCTTCCTCTCCTTCTGTCACTTTTTTTCTATTTTGAGACAGGGACTCATCGTGTTACTATTATTGGACTCAAACTTCTGGGCTCAACTGATCTTCCTGCTTCAGACTCCTGAATGCCTAAGACTATAGGTGCACCATGCCCAACTCCCCTCTTTTTTAGAAAGAGGAGACCTATTCTGCATTTGGGTATTTTAGCCAAAAAATATGAGAATTCAGACACAAAAGCAAAGATAGAAGCAGGGATAGATCAGTAGAACTATAGAGGAAGACATTGAGGTTGAACAGGAGGAGAATCAATGACTAGGCTCATTGGAGAAGTATAAGCAGGTAACTGATAAAAGGGTAAAGTGAAGCAAGGCAAAAGATGGTGGGGGAAGAAAGGGAAGTCTGTGAGTGTCCAGAGAAGGAAGTGGCCTTGTATCTGCAGAAGATGGCAGCAGTTTACCCTGAGAGCAGAGTGTGAGCCAGAGGATGACATAGATCAGTAGTGGCGAATCTATGGCACACGTGCCTCAACAGGCTGTTTGAACCACTGAAAGCTCTAAAAGGTTTGGCATCACTGACATAAACTAGCGTTAAACAGAAGACACTTAAAAGTCAACAGAAGAGCTTGGATATAAGCTCCTGTTCACTGGGAGGGAGAACAAACAGAACAAAGGAGACATGCCAGTTGAATGAAACTTCTAGCAACCCTCCAACTTAACAGTTGACCTACAACTTTTTGGTAAAGATTAATTTGTAATTGTGAATATTTCAAGAAATTCCAGGAGTGAGTTATGGATTCGATGTACTTTTCAACTTAGACCTCTAGAGCATCTTTTAAAATATATCTCTTTAATCACTAAAGCTATATTTCTCTTTCAGGCAGAAGGCCACAAGCTGTACAAGGACCTGAAGAACTTCTTTAGTGCAGTCAGAGGTGGGTTTTATAGCACAGGAGAATCCAGAGAGCATTTATGCAGATGCTAAGAGGTTTGGGGGTAGAAAAAACAACCAACCCAGATTTTTTACCACTTGTTTGCCATTGGCTCCTGGAACTCCCTGGGCCCTAGAGGAACAACATTTCCTATCCCAACCCTGTGCAGCTTCTGGCACTGATAACCTTTGGAATTTGTCCTTCTAAACCACTGATTTGTCACCCATGTGATTACATCAAATTACCTTTTCGAAAACTTGATGGTAGGACTGAGTTCTCTCTTTCAGTGATGCATGAAAGTTCAAAGAGAGTGTCAGAGACGCTACAGGAGATCTACAGCAGCGAGTGGGATGGGCATGAGGAGCTGAAGGCCATCGTAGGGGTAAGAGTGGTTTGGGCTTTGCGACTCTTCAGCACACATGTCTGTATTCATCTCAACCTCAGCTGAGCATCTCCATTCAAGAAAAGACGGAAACAAAGAACCTAGTTCATGTTGTCCATTTGTATAGCCTCAAGTCACTGGATGGTAGGAAGAAGCTGCAACATTAATATAAAGATAAATTTTCCCTAATCTGTAGATTCCCCTGGGTTTGATCCTTTTCCCCTCTTTAACACTTTATGAAAGTTTTACCTTCTGAAGATTGGTTGGTTTTGGACACTAACCTTATTCAGTTAATTACTCCCCAACATCGCTACATTCTAAGCCCTGGAGTACAGGGCTCTGAGCATACATTCCCGTTCTTCATCCCTAAATGTATGTCTAGTCTCCAGTAGGGCAGTTCCTTGGGGCAGTGCTGTCTCTTTTCTTCCTCCAACTTTTGCCCAGAATCCAACAAGATATTCTAAGTACAGTACTACAAAAAAAGTTTTTCTGCAGAGAGAATATGGGTATTTCCCTGGCAGACAGTTATTGAGAAGTGGAGCCCTCACCAGCCTCTGCCTCTGTTCCACAGAATAATGATCTCCTTTGGGAAGACTATGAAGAGAAATTGGCTGACCAAGCTTTGAGGACCATGGAAAATTATGTAGCTCAGTTCAGCGAGATTAAGGTACTTGACGTACAGAATGGAGACTAGGTTGGATTTGATCCATACCAGTTACTAAACTTGTTTGGGTTAAATGTTACAAGCAGCATTAGAGCCCATGGTTAGGAATGAAGTTATGTAGGTTAGGAGAAGGATTAAGGTTGAGAATTAGGAGGTTAGAATGGAAGGTGAGAGGTAGCATGAAAGTTATGTTTAAATTTAGATTTTCAGTGAGTGAGCGTAATGGATCAGTGAATAAAGTCCGGGTTAGGGCATCCCTTTTGGATGTGAGAAAACTGATGGGAAGAAAGATATTCATCAATAGAAGAGGAAACTTCAAATACTTGAAACTGTTAGATGAAAAGGAACTCAGCCTGTTCTGAATTGCTCTAGAAAGCAAAATTAGAATTTAGCTGTTTATTCAACTAAATTTATTAAATATCCATTGGGCACGGTGCTGATACTAGATTAAGAGGAAGAAATTGGAGAGAGGTAAACTTAAATTTCAAAATTTACCTTAAAGATTAAGTTTCAGCCAGGTGTGGTTGCACATACCTGTAATCCTATTTCAGAGACTGAGGTAGAAGGATGGGCAAGTTCAAGACCAGCCAGGGCAACTCAGTGAGACCTTATCTCAAAATAAAAAAGGGCTGGGGGAAAAAAAAAAGGCTGGGGAGATAGCTCAGCACTCCAGCAATCCCTGGGTTCAATCCCCAGTACTACAGAGAGAGAGAGAGACAGAGTAGCTTCGTGTATCATATTGGAAGCTGAACAAGATAATCACTAAGATCTTTTCAAATTCTGTGATTGAGAAGATGAGGTGGACCAATGAGAGAATTTATCTCTCCCTGATACAATCTGTAATTTGGATGAGATTGAGTAGATGTTCTCTGACTGCTCGTTGTACTTTAGTTATTAGAGCACTTTATAGTCAGCATTTGGTCTTTAAAATAATACTTGTTGGGGAAGAGGGTAGATGGGGCTGCAGAGCTCAAAAGAGAGACATAGGGAAAAAAAAAGATATATGTGCCTTGCCATAGGCCACAAGGCTGATGAATGGCAGATTTGGGATGAAGACCCAAAACTCTTTTAATTTAGTAATATTCCAGGTTGTTTCTCCTGGAGGCTGAGCCAGTTTAAAATGGATTCATAGGAAATATTAAAATTTAATACATGAGTCTACATGCCCTGCAGGACTGCCCCTTACTGTCTCTGCCTGAGCATCCCCATGCTTCTGAGATAGTAAGGGAGATCCCTGGGGCACAAAACTATATTAAAAAGTAAAATTTGATAATAGGACCCCCAAATCTTGCCTCTCTGCTTGATATTCTGTTACCTACATCCTGGCCATTGAAAAGTGAATATTCACGCCCTTTCTCATCACGCTGGGTTAGGAGAGAATTGCCAAACGGGGTCGGAAACTTGTGGACTATGACAGTGCCCGACACCACCTGGAGGCAGTGCAGAATGCTAAGAAGAAAGATGAGGCCAAGATTGCCAAGGTAAAACAAAACAAAACAAAACTGGTAAAACCTTCCTGCTCTCCCTCACCCCAGAGAGGTGCCTAGTGGCTGGGTCAAGATGGATATAAGAAATGATGAATTCAGTATTCAGTGTCCTGAAAGAAAGCTGGGGTTTTTCTGACAGTTGTGCTGTAAGGATAGTCAAAGTCTTGACACTGAGGAGGTCAGGGGTCTGGAGAAGGAAGGAGAGGAGCTTCCAAATAAGCCTACTCCCTGACAAAATGCAGAGGATAAAGGAGCCTGTAGCCATGGATTCAGGATTAAGTGGGGTTGTCTTGTTTCCTGTACCACCTAGGCAGAGGAAGAGTTCAACAAAGCCCGGCTTGTGTTTGACGATCTGAACCAGGAACTACTGGAGGAACTACCTGTTCTTTATAATAGGTAACAACTGAGATTCAGGAAAGGGCCACCCTCCTGGGCCAGTGGAGGCTAAGGCCACCTGGCAGCCCAAATATGCTATCTCATGAAAAGAGCCTCAGTCCAAGAAAGGGCTGCAGCCTCTGCATTGCCACTAACCTGCTGTGTGATATTAGGCAAGACACTTTATCTTGTTAGACCCTGCTTTTTTCACCTGCAATTCAGAGATAACCATCCTTGCCCTGCCAGCTTTTCTGGGTTTGCAGACAAGATGCTTCCTGGCAAGGAGATCTTGACAAACTCTCACCATGAACACCATCAAGATCTGATTTCATGCTCATGTGTGTATTAAACAAGCTTGATTCATATAAACAGCCAGATTTACCCGGAAAATTAGTCATGGGCTGGTCATTTGCATTACTGATGGTGTCTGTGCTTAATAGTGAAGTGTTTCAGATTTAAATCGTTCACACTGGAAGAGAAATCTGAGCATGAACTCCCCTCGTATCTTATCTCCATTGTACAAGATGTTTTAATACAGTTTTAGAGTATTGTGTATTGTTACTTAAAGTTAATCCACATGTTTCATAGCCTTTTGTGTGTGTGTGTGTGTGTGTGTGTGTGCGCGTGCGCGCTGGGGCTCGAACTCAGGGCCTTGTGCTTGCAAAGCAAGCACTCTATCCACTGAGCTGAATCCCCAGCCCCTTCATAGCCTTTTTAATGACTACATGTATTCTGAAACATTAATTATGTGACTCACAATTTAAATAGAATTAAAATTTGATTCAGTTGCTTTATTTATTTATTTTTTCGGTGCTAGGGATCAAACTCAGGACCTTGTACTTGTGAGGCAATCACTCTAACCACTAAGCTAAATCCCCAGTCCCAGTTGCTTTAAATATAAAATTTCCCAACTCATTTACTAAAGAATTTCATTAAGATACATACAGACATAGAAATTCCATGTTATATTAAAAGAGTAACTACTTCTTATAGTAATTATAATTATATGGCCTTATATTTATATAGCCCTTTGAAATTGTTTTTCAGGGCTGGGGATTTAGCTTAGTGGTTAGAGGGCTTGCCTAGCAAGCACAAAGCCCTGAGTTGATCCCCAGTACCAAACAAACAAAAAAAAAATTGTTTTTCAAAGCACTTTAATATCTACTTTAATACCTCAAGAGGGATGGGGGTGTAGCTCAGTGGTAGATTGCTTGCCTAGCATGCACAAGGCCCTGGGTTAAATCCCCAATACCACATTAAAAAGGGGTTATCTAGAAATACCTCAAGAGCCCAAATCACATAACTTTGTGAGCCACCGATCTGTTAAATGTTGGTATCAATTTGGCCTGGTATTACCTCCCCTGGACTTCCTGTTCCTAAGAGTCAATTAGCTCAGCTCTGATGAATCCAGAACTTAGAATATCCAAGTCTAGGATGAGAGGTGCCTTTTTCTGAGGGGCCTGATGGTGGCCTGTTTTGACTTAGTTCCTACCTTCTATTTCACATAAAATCTTCCTTTTTATTATCCCTTACCTCTGTGTGTTTCTTATTTTACTTCCTAATAGTCGTATTGGCTGTTATGTGACCATCTTCCAGAATATTTCCAACTTGAGGGATGTCTTCTACAGGGAAATGAGCAAGGTGAGAATCAGGCGGCTAATTGAGACTTTTACGTGGGTTTTGTAAGTAAATATAAAAGTAGCCCTGATTTGCATAATTTATTTATACCTCCATATTGGCACGACAGATTTTGACTTTTATTGCATGATGAAATAATAGCACTTGATTGTTTGGGTTGAACCTTTTTCAGACACATATACACATACATACACACATACGTATACACACACACACACACACATACACGGAGAGAGAGAAAGAACCAAAACAAATGTATACACACTTCAGTAGTTCACCGTACTAATAAATGTCTGGAAGCTAATGGCCACCACTTTTAGCACCTCTTGTAATTGTACAGGTCAAAGGTAACTTGTATAAATCTCATGATGTCTCAATAAATTTAGTATTAAAATATTTATACTAGTTTTTCTTTCCCTGATGTATACATTTTTTGGCAGACTCTGATACATATAGATACAGATACAGATATAGATACATATCTTGTCAAAGGGCCTTTTCCATCTCCCTTAACAACTAAGAGCATCTGAATTCAAGCTTCAGAATGAATAAAGAGGCTAGGCCCATGGAAGGAACAGTTCAAATAGGAGACTGTTGCTGCTGAGGTATGCAGAAGGAAGTGTTTTTAATCGTAAGTCAGTTTTGCAGGTGGTTGGTCTCAAATAGGACCTGTGCTGTCAGCAACAGGCAGCCATATAACATGACCTCCTACTCTGAGATTCCAAGCTTCTTTGCTATTACGGCAATATATTTATACACAGCCAAATGTGTTCCTCTCCACAGTTTCTTTTGGTAAGTAGCTATTTGCCTAGTTAACAGTAAGATGAGTTGTCATTCCCTGGATCACCTGAGAAGAGCTAGAACCTCAAATTAAAGTTATGGCCCCAGCCTGAGAGAGGTGCCAGTCTGATGGAAGAGGTGGACCTTAGGACACCAAGAAACAGGGAAGAGTCCTGGGACAGAATACCGGATGCTAGTGTGTGAGAGTGGAATAGGAATTACAGATCTGAGTTGGAAGAGTGAGCCATTTTTACTTTGGGAAGCTGTCTTAAGGAGAGGACAGTCTTGGGTTCCCATGTAGCTAATCTCTCTCTCTCTCTCTGTCTTTCTCTAGCTGAACCATACTCTCTACGAGGTGATGAGTAAACTGGAGAAGCAGCATTCCAACAAAGTCTTTGTGGTAAAGGGACTGTCAAGGTGAGCAACTTCTGAAATTCTTTTCTGCTTCATTTTTCCTGTGTGCGAACATATTCAACATTCTTATCTCCAAGCTGAAATCCTAGCCTTAAACCAGATAGGGTGATACACATCTGTAATCCCAGCACTTAGGAGGCTGAGGCAAGAGGATTGCCACAGGTTTGAGGCTAGCCTGGGCTATGTAGTGAGTTCAGGACCAGCCTGACCTACATAGCAAGACCCTAACTCAAAAAAAAAAATCCTGGCCTTTCCTTTATGTTATATGGCCATGATGTTGTTTGCACTATGCCCCTATAATTTTTTCTTTTCATTAAATATTTCAGATATAACTAATAGCATAAAGAATGATACAACAAATGGACATATATCTACCACCAAAATTTGGTTTGGTTTTTTTTTGTTGAGACAAGGTCTCACTATGTAACCCATGCTGGCCTCAAACTCATGAAGTTTCCAGTGTCCCTTTCCACTTCTTTTTATGTTCTTGCCCCCACCAAACACCCACTATAGTAAATCTCATGTTACTTTCATGTAGGTCTTTTTTACTTACATTTCACACATATAGTCACACATAAAACATTGTTGTGCATTGTTTTTAATCATTATATAAATGGACTTATACTGCATATATTCACATTCTTCTACAGTTTTGTTTTTTGGTTTTTAGTTTTTTTGAGACAGGGTCTCTGTATTGGCCAGACTGGTCTTGAATTCCTGGGCTCAAGTGAGCCTCCTACCTCAGCCTCCTGTGTGCTGGGATTGTGGTGCATCATCTTTTATTCTCTTAGTATTGTTTGGGGGAATTTATCCGTGTTGCTACATGTTGCTAGCTTTGCTCTTTCCATAACTTATTGATGCTACTGGATGCCAAGTTCATGACTTATTTATCTTTGCTAGTCAGTATCTGGGTTATTTTCCAGTTTTTTTACTATTAGAAATAATGTTGCAATAAACGTGTACATTTCTCCTTGTGAATATAATCAAGAATTTCTTTAGGGTCTATACACAGTAGGATTGCTGAGTCATAGAGTCTGTCACCAGAGCTTCTTCAGCCTTACTGGCTAACTCCAAATTGCTTTCCAAAGTACCGTAACGTACAACCCACAAGCAATGAACGTAAGCCCCATGGCTCAACATTCTTATGCATATGAAATTGTCAGCCTTAATTCTTTTAAGCTGATGGGTATGAAATGGAGTTATTGGCAGTTTTAAGTCAGAACTCCCCAATTGCTAGTTACCTTAGGCATCTTCACTTACTGGCTATTTAAGGTTCCTATTCTGTGACTTTCATAAATACGAAATACTTTCCAATTGGGTTGTTAACCCCTCATTTTTTTTTTTTCTTTTTTGAGACAGGGTCTCACTGTGTAGTTCAGGCTGGCCTTGAACACACTGTGTAGCCCAGGCTGGCCTCAAGCTCATGCCAATCCTCCTGCCTCAGCCTCCTGAGTGCTGGGATTACAGGCGCGTGCCACCATGCCTAGGTTGTTAACCCTTTTTGAAAAATTAATTTATATTAATTTTTGTAAGTATGTTCCAGATGCTAATCCTTTAATTTTACACATTGTAGGTATCTTTTCTCAATCTGATATGGCTTTCTTTTTCATGTGTGTGTATGTGATGTCTTTTGCCTTTCTACAGTCTTCCTACTGGAAAGCATAAGCTATTCAGTGGTCCCTCAGAGTGTGATAACTAGACAATTCTGAAGCCTTTGTTTAGGAAGTTTTATTAAGCTCATTCTGTGCAAAAAGGTTTATGCCAAGTGTTAGGGATCCAGTGACACAGGAGACCTAGCCTTTCCCTAATGTGATTTACAAGAAGTTCAAAGAGCCAGGCATGGTGGTATAATCCCAGCACTGTGGGAGGCTGAGGCAGGATGATTGCAAATTCAAATGTAGCCTTGGCAACTTACTGAGACAGTATCTCAGGATAAGAAAGACCTAGCTTCAGGGTGAAGACCTTGGGTTCAATCCCCAGTACTGAAAAAAAAAGTTGGAAGTGTAGAAAATGTGCCTAAGGAGAGAAGGAATGGAGAATATAAGTTTGCACATACTAAATGCTTAATGATAGTAGTGGGAATTCTAGAATGATAAGTAATTGCCAATATGCAGGTGGTTAGGAAAAACTTTAAGGAGATGGTGAAACTGAGCTTGGGACTTGAAAGCAGAATATGGCCCACATTTGTTGTTTATACTATTCAGTTAGCAAGTAGTTACAGGCCATTTTTTAAAAATCACAAAAGGGCCAGTGTAGACTTCTGTATTAGTCAGCTTTCTATCATTGTGACAAAATACCTGACACAAGCAAAGAATAATTGTTTATTTTGACTCTGGTTTCAGAGGTTTCATTCCATGGTTGGCTTGTTCCAAGGCAGAAACATAGGATGGAAGGGCCTGGTGGAGGAAAGCTGCTCATCTCATTGCCAGGAAGCAGAGAGAAAGAGAGCCAGAAAGGCAAGGGCTGGGGACCAGATAATAGTCTCCAAGGTCATGCTTCCATGACCCCCGGCTGTTCAACTAGGCCTCACCTCCTAAATTTCCATTACCTCTCAATAATGCCATTAAATTATGCTCTCATCGATGGATTAATTCACTTATTAATTACAGTCCTCATGGTTGAATCATCTTCTGAAAGCCCCACCTCTGAACAAATGACTTCTGGGGGACATTTTAGATCTAAACCATTACAACTTTCTAGACAAACGTCCTTTGCTCCAAAAGGTCCATTTCTCCTCTATCCGGCATTAAAAAAATCACAGTTCTCTGTAACTGTCTATTCTTCCCAAATTTACTCTTATTTATACTGAGATAACCCAGAACCTTGTGAAGAAATTGGGTTTTTTTCTTATATCCTGAGAAACTTAACTCTAGTGCTAGAAAGAACTTCAGGCCACATAGCTTATCCCACATCAGAAACTCCCACAAGGTGAGGACTAAGTGTCTCACTTCCTCCTCCCATTTCTATGTCAGGACACACCACATAGTTGGAACCTGCCAAATACATATTTGTGGGTTGCTTAATCAGTTGGTGGACAGTACATAAGAAGCACGTGAGGGGGTGGAGTAGGAGTCAAGCTGATGTTGGCTGTAGAAGCGCACCCATATAGTAAGTACTGGATAAATGTTACCATTGATTCTTGTTATTCATGATAGTTTTGTTCTGTGAAGTTGCCATAAACACAGAATACTTAACCATTGCTCTTTGGGAAAACACGGGGTTAGGTTCCTACAAGTCACAACATTTTCACCTACTGAACAATACATAACCTTGTTTGATGTGAATTTTTGTTTAAAGCCCTTAATTAATAATGCTGTTGCTTCATTAATGTGGAACTCAAAACCAACAGCACTGTAACTCATGCCTGAATGAAGTTTTGTTAACAAATGTATTTTCTCTATATGGTGTATCACTTTAGCTTGGGGCCCATTTTATTTTATTTTATTTTATTTTTGTGGGGCCCATTTTAAATAGCAAAGCCACCAATAAAAAAGAGCACAGGAATGCAAAAAACATGGTAAAAGGGCACTTGTTCACAGTATGAAAGCCGAAACAGAAAGGTAGATCATTGGCTTATTAGGCCTCAGCTGAGAAAGTGCACTTGAACCATTTTTCATCATTGCCACATGTCCACAAATAACTAGGGTGCTGGGGTTATAAGTAAATAGGTGAGGGGTTGGGGATTTAGCTCAGTGGTTAGAGTGCTTGCCTAGCAAGTGCAAGGCCCTGAGTTTGATCCCCAGGACCAAAAAAAAAAAAAAAAGAAAACAAGTAAGTAGGTGAATGTACAGATACAAAAACTGTGTGCATCAGCTATATAACACAGATTAATCTTTTCCCGAGAAGAAGTACTTATTATTATTTTGCTATTTCTTTCCCGTCTTTTCTTTATATGTTTATATACTTGAGAATATCATATAAATTAAAATTTTTTCACATCGCTTTATAATACAATTACCAATTATACAAACTTTCTAAAATCATTTTAAATTGCTTTATTGTGTATTGTTATTATGTGTGTGCATGGTGGTATAATCCCAGCACTCTGGGAGGCTGAGGCAGGATGATTGCAAGTTCGAATCTAGCCTTGGCAACTTAGTGAGACACTGTCTCAAAATAAAAAAGACCTGGCTTCAGGGTGAAGGCCCTGGTTCAATCCCCAGTATGGAAAAAAAATTATTTTTGTTTTCTTTGTTTTTTATAATACTGGGTATTAAACCCAGGGCCTTCACACTGAACTACATCCCAGTCCTTTTTTATTTTTCTTATTTTGAGATATGCTCTCACTAAACTAAGTCACTGAGTTGCTCAAGCTGGTCTCAAATTTATGATCCTCCTGGCTCAGCTTCCCACAATGCTGAGATTACAGGTGTGCAACACCATGACCAGTTATGATAATTAGTTTTGGAAATGTAGGTTACCTCCAGTTTTTGTCTTTCTGAATCTGAATGCCCTCCCTTTTTTAGCAACAGCAGGCGCTCCTTAGTCATTTCTCCCCCAGTTCGAACATCTGCCATCTCCAGCCCTGTTACCTCACCTACCAGTCCCTCTGCACTTTCCTTGACGAGTGAGAGTGAAGCAACTGAAGAAGGGCTGACACCCGATGCAGACAAGAGAGAAGATCATTCTGAGATTCAAGAAGAACCCTTAAAAGATGTGGGAGTGGAAGAGGAAGGGTCTGAAGCAAGCTCCTCTGAGGAGGAAGAGCCTCTCCCAGCCTGCAATGGCCCAGCCCAGTCCCAGCCCTCTCCCTCCACTGCAAGTGATGAGTCCCAGGAGGAAGCTCTCCCTTGCTCCCCACCACCCTCACCAGACAGAGCTCTGACCCCTTCAGCGCAGCCTTCCTCCCTCCCAGAAATAACCCTCCGAACCCGCACCTCAAGTGAAGGTTCTGAACAACCAAAGAGAGCCTCTATCCAGAGGACCTCAGCACCCCCTATTAGGCCTCCTCCTCCAAAAGCCCCTCCGAGCCCCAGGACCCACATGGGGACTGGGACTCCAAGTCCGGAGGCCACCTTAGAGGCCTCTCCTCATACAGATCCACCAGAGAAGCCACTAAGGTCTCCTGAGGCCAGAGAAAAGGAAAACACCCCTGAACAGACCCCAGAAGAACTTTGCACTTCCCCCAACTTGCATACTTCTCAGGTAAGAGTGGATCTGGTTGGGTCTTTATTAACTTTTACAGTCTCCATCTAGAGTACCTTTACTGTAGTCAAATTGCCCCATAGTTGATAAGATGTCATTATATTACACTCTCAAGGATATTCTTGGACACTTTTTTTTGTTTTGGTTCTGGGGACTGTTTACATCTTTGTAGCAATTAATTTAATCTAATCTTAGGGTAATTGATTTCTATAAAGTGTTCATTTCTAATATTATCATGAGTAGATTCTTACTCATTTATTTTGCACCCAATTCTGAAGTTCCCAGTATATACAACCTACAATAGGCATCCAGAGCTTTGCCTTTTTTAGTGGGATGGGGGAGAACCTTCAGTTTATTATACCTGTGACTGTGGCAAATAGACCCCGAGAAAAATGGCCACAAATTTCTCATCACTTTCTTTAACGAGAGGAACCTAGAAGCAGGGGCTCACAGAAGAATTTAAAGCAAAAGGGACACATTTTTGAAAGATGAGACTATAGATACGAAAAAATTGAGAGACACTGACCCACTGGAGAACTAGAGAACAACTAGTTCTGTGAAGGATCTGGAAATGTTCTACTTAAGTTATGTGGAAAAGCTGTCCTTCAGAAGAGAGTTCTGACTTGGTCTTTGAGACTCCAGAGCCTTAGGTATAAAGTTAAAGATATATTTTGTATCCAGAGACACTTTGAACAATTACCTCTGCATAAAAAGCAGATGGAAAAATATAATGAAAAATATATAAGGGGACTGGGGCACAAGGGACTAATAAAACAAAATGGGGAGCTGGGGCAGCTTAGTGGTAGAGGCTTGTCTAGCATGCACAAGGCCATTGGATGGATTCCCAGCACCACAAAAAAATAAAATATTAAAAAAAAATAGGATGCAAAAAATAGTTCTTCCTTAAAAAAAAAAGTTCTTCCTTAATGTTAAGAGCTAACGATTTATGATCTCTGGTCAGGTGCATGGTAGAATTATGGTAGGATGTCTGACTAGACGGCACCAGGATTCATTCATTCAGTATACAATCACTTAATGAGCCCCTGCTATGTGCCTGGGACTTTTCTAGGAAATGAGTTATAACAATGAACAAAACACAGAATTCCCTGCCTTCCTAGAGCTTTCATCACAGTGGGAAGACAGATAAGGGCAAATAATTACAATCTAGTGATAAGAGATATAAACAAAAATTAAGTGGGGACTGAGTTGCAGTTTGGTTTTTTTTTTTTTTTTTTTTTTTTTGGTGCATGGGGATCAAACTCAGGGCCTTGTGCTTGCAAGGTAAGTACTCTAACCACTGCACTAAATCCCCAGCCCTGAGTTGCATTTTAAACTGAGTTGTCAGAGAAAGTGAGACCTAAGCAAGAAAGAAGGCTAGAACAAGAGTCATTTGGGTGTTTGGGTGAAAAGTACACGGTACCTCTTAGCAAGTCATACCACTCTACTGCTGCTACCTTTGCCCAATTGTAGGTTGACCAGGCTACCTTGGGAGCCTTCTGCTACCTGAAAGCAGCACAGACAAAGGATTTGAGGGTAGCACCCAAGGATACAAAGGCGTGGAACTTTGTCCTACATCATTCACTTTGATCCACAGGGTTTTTCAGAGCCTGGAGATTTGAAGAAGATAGGAGATGAAGAGAACAATAAGCCTATCTCAGCTGACTCTCCTGAGGTACTAAAATCTAAATCATCAACATTGTTATCACCTCAGTCTTGACTCACATGTAGTACTAAGGGCCCTAGCAAAAACTTGCTGTCTTAGTTACTTTTCTCTCATTGCTGGGACAAAATACCCAACACCCAAAGTTAGAGGAAGAAAAGTTTATTTGGCTCACAGTTTGTAGAGGTTTCAGTCCATAGTCAGCTGGGTCTGAGGCAGGGTGGCATGGCAGACAGGAAGAAGTCAGCAAGGTAAGCAAGAGATGCAAGCAAGTGGCTAACCAGCTTCTTCCTGTATTTTATATTTTATCCAGGCTACCTGTCTTTAGGGTGGGCAGTACTCCCACCCTTAATCCTAATGCCCTTAATCTTAGTGTCACATCCTTGATCCCAGCAGAACCATGCCAAACCAATCAGTGGATTAATTTAGTAATCACACACTCTAGATCCAGCTATCTCTTACCACATAAGGCTTTGGGGGGACATCTAGACACAAACCATAACACTTGCCTTTGGCTGATTTCTAGTGGGAGGCAGATGTGCTGATTATGAGCCATCTGGGACCTGTGCACAGTGACTAAGCATGGGGTCGCTGCACAGGTTTTATTGTTTAGCTACATCCCCACCCCTAATTCAGGATCTTCAGCAAGTAAGTGTAGCCTCTTCTCATTTTTCTGCACTGAAAGTAGCAACTCAATGGTAGGAAAAATCCAAATTAATTTCATTTTGACTTTGCAATGTATGATTTAGCATGGAGACAGCAATAGAGTTCTGTTTGGCTCAGATGAATAATAAAACAAATTTGCATTCTTGGAGTAATTTTATTGAAAGGAAGGTTACAGACACCAAGATGCTGTTCAACCTTTTGAGGAACAGGCTAGTAATACCATCCTCCCTGAGAAAGAAGTACAGCATACAACCTCCTTTCCCCTAAGGCTTCTCCTCATGTTTGAGATTAATGTTCCTTACTTCCATGCTCTCTGGTGGGATTGATTTGGTTATCAGCCAAGGAGATGGATTTTCCTTGGGGAACTAAGCAACTAGAGCATCTTACATCCATCTTGTCAGTGTCACCAATCCTCTGAAATCATGTCTTCCAAGCTGTGCCCATGTCCCTTGCAGACACATCCTAAATCACATTTTCTCTCCAGCAGAAATATGGACACATCACATGTAAAATTGGAAAATAAAAATGTGGCTTGCTCAGCATTTAAATCCCTTGAGAAGGAAGGTTCTGGTGACTTTTTAGGAGGTAATAATACCTCTGAGCACATTCATAGTCTGGAAAGGAAGGAGACCATAAGAAGAAGGAAATTCTCCTTAAATCATGGAATTTCAAGTGACTGCCACAGTGCCACAGTGTTTCTGTTTTAAAAGGATGAATTTTATAGTGTGTAAACTAAATTTCAATTAAAATAAAAATTTTTAGAAAACCTGATAGTGCTAAGGTCTTTCCCTGGCATAGTGAGTCTTAAACACAGGTTTCTGCACATAGGGTTCCCATCTCAGGACCTATAACTTTTCCCAAAGAAACCATTTGCTTTTCTAAACCACTTATTGTGGTTTAGGATCACTTGTGTGGGAGAGCTGCAGTGCATTCCTGAGAAGGTTAATCTAAAAGTGGCAAGTAGTAGTTTTAAGACCTCACATTCCCATATATGTCACACACATTACATGGTGTCTGTTCATGGAAACTACTGGAATCTAAAGACCTGGTTTCCTGTCCTACCAAGTCATTTATTTCACTCTCTGAATCTTGTTTGTTTCTTGTTTGTTTTGGGTGCTGGAGATCCAACTCAGGGCCTTGTGCTTGCTAGGCAAGCACTCTACCATTGAGCTAAATTCCCAACCCCTTGTTTTTGTTTTTGAACTAGGGTCTAGGTGTGTAGTTCAGACTGGCCTTGAACTCATAATTATGTAGCCCAAGGTGGCTGTGAACTCACAGCAGTCCTCTAACTTCAGCCTCCTGAATGCCAGGATTACAGGCATGTACCACCATGCCTGGCCAGCCTTTGAATATTGATTTCTTTCTTTGTAAAAGAGCAGGAAGGAAAGCCTTCCCTGATGCGTCAGGCTTTGTGAAAGCACTTTGTGTATTTGCCCTTCGTATCGTATGTGACCCTTGAAAAGTGTAAGGCACAGGCAACTCTTCTCTGCAGAGAGGCTGAGGAGGTTAAGCCATCTCTCAGTGGCAGAACTCTTGTCTTTGTAGGGCCACAGCGATCAGCTTCATGTCTCTGTGGTGCCAGAACAAAGTGACATCACAGAACCTGAGCCTCGAGAAGAGGTAAGGAGACCAGAAATACAGAGAACAGCGTGGGTAGTCAGACTGGGTACTGGGTGAACATGGGCCTAGCCACAAGCTGCGGTCCTCACCATGGGCTCCAAATGCAATCTAGCAGTGAACAGTACCCTTCGGGTAAGGTCAGGCGGTGGGAATCAGAACCAAGAATGAACTGGGACTTTATGGTGTCTTTGTGCCCATTTCCCAACACTTGTCCTTACACTAACCCTACTTCCCAAATATTTATTTAATGATATCTGTACTCTTTTTTTCTTTGGTTGCTGGGGATTGAACTCAGGGCCTTGTTCTTACCAGGCAAGTGCTCTACCACTTTGGCTAAATTCCCAACCCCATATACTTACACTTAAAATGTAGCAAAATAACTCAGAAGTAGGAGACAGAATGGTGACATCAAATAGAGGCATCAATTAGGCAAGTACGAAAAATGCATTCTATAAAACAAATTTACTAGGGATTGGCCAAAAAATTGGTTCCACACTTTTCCAGCATCCAAGAAAAAGAGAAACACTGATCAGTTCACCCAATTCATGGTGCCCCTTCTTCAGGAGAACAACTGCTATTGCTACTAAGAGGAGAAAGAAGTTTCTCCCATGAATCTTCAGGGAGACAGGCAAATGATGTTGATGAATAGCATCTGCAGCAAGTCTTTACAATAACCCCAACACCCCCTGCTTCATATTGTCGCGCTTAGTAGAAGCCAGTGGCATTACATGAAATACAAGTCAAGAGGAGACTGAGTTTTTACTCTGAGGTGGTTGGTGGAAAAGCAGATCAGCATCTAATACAATCATGTTTCCTTTCCAGGTATCAGAAAGTCAAAATGTACACCTCTGAAGGGAAACTGCCAAGACCTCCCCTACAGGAATCTCCCCAGAGAAGCTTCTTGACCAGAGGGGATAGGTCCAGGGGTATAAAATCAGCATTCACTTCTGGCTCCTGGGGGCGTGGGGTATGAATGCTGGTAGTCTTTAAAGACCTGGCATTAACAAAGGCTGAGGAGCAGCCTTAGGGGAGGGAGGGAGGGAGGCAGGGTTGGAGAAGAAACTGTTAGACTCGGAATATTTTAATTCAGGTTTTAGCATTATCAGAAGAATGAAACTCTATACAATAAAATGGGTCATAATGGGTATAAAAACCAAAAGTATCTATAGACACACTTGTCCACAGAGAGACACAAAACCACTCATACTTAGAAGACAGTGAACAAACATGCTTTTGACTTACCACTCTGCAAGACTTAAAAACTAAAAGAACATTTTCAGGTTGTTAAATAAAGTATGGTTTTTAATATATATGGATCCTCGTTTTGACACAGGTTGTTGCTCCAGCTCAGCACAGTTTTCCACTTAGGTAAGGTTGTTGATTTTGCCCCAGGCTCAGAAAGCTTTAGTCATATCCTTTACACCCAGCTCATCCTACCTCTTGGTTGTAATTCTTTTATTGTGCATTTCCTCAAACCAGATGTTACTACATAAGCAAATACTCTGAGAAAGGGGTTATATTTTAGAGCAGCTTTGAATAAGAGATTTGATCAGGATGGACCAAAGATATAAAACTCCAAGTGAAGGGAAAAAATACGAAGTGTAATTTTTTGTGGGGAGGTGCTGGGATCGAACTCAGGACTCTGCACTTGCTAGGCAAGCACTTTACCATTTGAGGTAAATCCCCAGCTCATTGAAGTATAATATTACAGTGGAAATGGGATTAAATTTGAAGTTAGAAGTCCTGGATTCAAATCCTACCATTAGCTTTCAGTGAAAATATTGAAAGGTAACTCTAACTCTGAAGTCTTGTCACCTTGATAACACATGAAAATGCCCTTCCATCTTTCCTATATTTAGAAGTGATGTCGTCGCCATCCTCTCACTTATTCAGTAGGAACGTATTGAGCACCTATTTTTTGTCAAGCAGTGGGTACCAGTAGTAAGTACTAAAGAAACAATTTGAGAGGAAATGAAGGTTTTTTTGTTTTCTGGATTTTGCTTTGTTTTCCAGTACTAAGGATTGAACCAGAGGAGAGAAGTTCCATCCCGCTGAGCTACATCCCTGACCTTTTTTTTTTTTCCTTTAAAAACAGGATCTTCCTAAATTGCTTACCCCTTGAATTTGTGATCCTCCTGCCTCAGCTGAGGATCTAAGTAGCTGGGTTACAAGCATGTGTCAACATGCCCAGCTAGAAAGTAAAATCTTTAATGAGGCAGTGAGAATATTGAGCAGAGAACAGAACGGGCAAGATTTAATGATGCATTAGAAGGGAACACGTGATGAATCTGAGATTTTTAAGTTATTATTCTAGGTAAGGCCTGAGAGAAATCTGGTGGTGTCATTTCCTGAAACAGTAACTATAGAAGGAAGTGCATTTATATGGGCCCTCTGGTTGCAAGCAACAAACTGACAAAATTAAGCAATAAAAATGCTGGGTGTGGTGGCACATGCCTATAATCCCAGCACTTGGGAGGCTGAGGCAGGAGGATTGTGGGGAGTTCAAGGCCAGCCTGGACTACATAGCAAGACCTTGTCTCAAAAAACAAAACAACAAACAAAAGCAATAAAGGATATGTTGGAAGGATAGTAGGCAATTAACAGAACTGACAACAACCAAGCTGCAGGAAGGTCAAGAACCAGCCTGGAGATGTCTAAATGGGAAAGTATGGACTGCTGCTCCAGGCAGCTGCCATTGGAAGACTCCACTTCAGCTGCCTCCTGCCACCATGTTGTCTCCAGATCTAGATTCCCGGAGCAAGAATCTGACAGGCCTGCTCTGCATGATGTATCATCCTATGGCTAGGAAAATGGGGAAATGTGACTGGCACACTTACAGGACCAGGGGTGCAAGATGCAACATGGTATGCTGGTGTGTGTAATGAGAAGACAAGTGGTGATGAGGATGGTAGATTATAAAAAGCACAAGGCAACTTTTAGGGATGGTAGAAATGTTCATTTGTTTTGTGTTTTGAGAGCCTTTGCACAGAGCTACATCCCCAGGTCCCCGCCTCCTTTCTTTCTTGCTAAATCACTGAGCTGCCCAGGCTGTGGTCCAATTTATAATCCTCCGGTGTCATCTTCTCAGAGGGTTGGGAATACAGGTGTACACCACCACACCCTGGTAGAAATGTTCTTAATTTTTATTAGGGTGATAGTTTAACAGGTAGGTACATGTATCGAAGCTTATCAAAGTATGTCCTTTATGTGTGGTTATTATGCATCAGCTATTATGCATTAAGCTATAAAATCAAACCCTGAGTAGACCCTCCAAGCACTAGCTACAAGGAGTTGAGGCACTTGTAGGGTTTTCCAGTAGATGTGTCTGGTAGGGAGCTGGAAATACATGTTTATGTTTGGGAATCATTTTTCCATTTTATTTTTGTTAAGCATTGCATAACACTGCATATTAAATAATACACTGCATAACTATCTAATAAGGGTAGAGGATCATAATTGAAGGGTTTTTTTCATCATTCAAGAAAATGCTTCCTTAATCAATGCCAAAGATGTGCCTATCTCTTTCAGTCAGACCCACTGATAGAGATAATCACTTTTTCCCTTATCCCCATTAGCAAGCTTGTAGACGTACACAGTGACCACTCCCTGAAATGAGCAAGCTTGCACCCATGATGGTGAGTCCAGGGAGAATCTCAAACAACCTCTCAGCATGGCTACCTGAACCAGTAACCTCAGGAATCATCTTTTAAAACTGTAATCCTATTACTCATCTTTAGAAAGAGTGACCATTCAGCTGGATGTGCTGGCACACATTTCAAAGCCAGAGTTTTACAGCTTTCCCTGTTGCCCTAAAGGAGAAAAGGTTTAGTTAAAATCATGGTTTCTGCCTCCAAGATGGAAACATAGCAGAGGGGCATGGTGGAGCAAAGGTGCTTAGTTTACAGTGGCCAGGAGGCAGATCAGAGGAACAGTACCAGAGAGCAAGGGGCCAGGGACCATATGACGTACTCAGGGTCACATCTTCATGACCCACCTAGACAGCTCCCAAGCCAATCAAATTAACACAACAAAGCTTAATTGCCACATCCAGCTATTTGGGAGGTTGAGGCAGGAGGACTGCAAGTTTGAGAGCAGCCTGGGCAATTCAGCAAGACCCTGTCTTAAAATTTTAAAAGGATGAAGCTGTAGTGGTAGAGTGTTTGTCCAGCATGTGTAAGGCCTTGGGTGTAATCTCCAGCACTGGGGGAACAAAAAAGTAACCATTCAAAGGATCTAAGTATGGCCTACTGGGGAGGAGGTTGCATGCCCTTCTAGACAGGAGGGTTTCTCAAAATATAAAAACCCTGCTGCCTAGTTTTAATACTCCTAGAAAGCATTCCCTTTCCTTCACACTCAGAATTTCTGCTGGAAATGATGCCCTGGGAGTACTGGAAGGGTCTAGAAAATGCTGGGAATGCAGGCCCTTCGCTGTGCAAGGCCCTTCAACGTCTGCTGGTAAACCCCTCACAGGGTAAAAGCCAGCTCAAGCATTTTGTGTCGGAGGATCTCCTGACTCCCCTTACCCCAGGAAACAGATTCTCCGGGGAGTATGCTGGAGACTTATAGGGACTTAGTGGTAGGGAAAAGAAAACTGTTTACCCTGATTCACAAAATGGTAAAACTGTCTATGGGAAAGGCTAGGCTTAGAAGACTGCCATCCTGGCAGCAGCATAAAATGGGGTTGAAAAGCCAATAAAATTATGTAGAGCTGAATACCTCTTGTCTCCTGCCCTGAGGTCCCTGGAGGTCTGTTGACAAAAGGATGGCTGCTCTAGTTTGAGGGGCTCAGCATTTAATTCTTGGAGGACACTGACAAACTACCACATAGGGCTCAGTTCATCATCTAACCCTCTGCAGCTTTATATAGCATGAATTGCAAGTGCATCATCCAGTCCCTGCCCTCCAGCATTTAGACAGATGATACTGACAGACTGGGTAAAACAGAGAACTCTGCAAACAAGACATAAACAGAATAAATAGGCTACGCCAAAGAGCATAATACATAGAGTGCTTGTAAAATTCTTCACATCGAACTGGATGTTCAGTATGTGCACACTGGATCCTATTTTGTTCCATGTTGGTACATTTAAAATGAGGTTTTAAAATAAATAAATAAATAAGAATAAAATAAAATGAGGTTTGTGCCTAAAAAAAAAAAAATAACGTATTAGCAATTTTTTTTTTCCTACTCAGACTGGACCTGAATTTGGGATCTGTCTGACTTAGCGTCTTAAGAGTGCTGGGATTACAGGCATGCATCACCTCAACAAATCTGTCTTTGGTTTGGTTTTGTTTTTTGAGACAGGGTTTTGCTTTGTAGTTGAAGCTGACCTTGAACTCACTATGTAGCCCAGACAGGCCACAAACTTGCTGTGATCCTTCTGCCTCAGCCTCCCAGGTGCTGAGATTATGGGTGTGCACCACTGCACACAGCAAACAAATCTAAGGCTAAATTTTGAACAGAAAAATGATGTTTTGAGAGACCATTAAAAACCACAGAATAAAATTGTGACAGTAAGAGCAAATCAGTAAGGGAGTCGTTTGGGCAGACAGTTCAGAGTCTGTTTCTAACAATCTTCACAGAATATGCTGTGGCGGAGATAGACCCTGATAGAAGGAGCACAACCTTTCCTGCAATTCATGGTCAGGTGGTCAGCTTGTTTGCTTTTGGAAGTTAGCCCATTAGGATTTGAACTTCCTTTTTCTCTTAGATATTCTCTTATCAAGGACCAGTTTCGCGGACCTTTCTCTCACTAACTAGCATAGGCCTTGCCTGCGTGTCACTTTCTTTGCCCTGACTGGATTGGCAGTTTCCCCACACATGAGTTACTTTCTCACTAATAAGCTGTGTCTTTAGAAAATATAAATAAAGTGAATTTCATCAATTTTTTTTCTCCTCTGGTTTTTATCAACTAACACTTTAGAAATGAAATCAATTATTCTTGCTTTACTTATGGATTCCCCCCTCACTTTATGCTTTTTTTTTAATGCCTTTCTCTTCTGAGGTTTTCTGTTTTCATTCCCCAGATGTGCACCCGCAATCTGATGATACCTGTTTAACGATCTGCATAAACATCGATTCCCCAACCTACAGAACTCAGGAGTAAGAAACACAGAAAAGTGTATTGCTGAGATGGAAAGTAGAATAGCCACAAGAGGTCCAACTCTGGCCAGTCAAGATAACAACAGCTAACATTTATTGAGCGCTTACTGTGTGCCAGGCAAGGTTCTAATGCTTTCTATTAACTCATTCTATCCCCACAGTAATGCTATGGTCGGAGACAAGTACTGCCCTAGGAAAAAGAAATGAAACAAGTAATTTGTCCAGCTGGGAACAGTGGTGCCTGTAGTTACAGCAGTTTGGGAGGCTGAGGCAGGAGGATGGAAAGTTCAAGCCCAGCCTAGCCAATTTAGTGAGACCCCGTCTCAAAATTTAAAAAAAAGTAAAGGGTTGGCGATGTAGCTCAGTGAGAAGGCCCTAGATTCAATCCCCCGATACTGCAAAAGAAAACCTAATTTGTCACATTTACAAAGCAGAAATAATTCCAGAGGCCATATTATATACTATTACATCCTCTTAGTCATTGAGTTCCTCTGATTAATTTGGGAACATTTCCTGCCACGAAGAAGTGAGTCAAGGGATAGCTTAAATATGGGTCTGATTAATATTTAAATTGCAGTGCTTACCATGTGCTGGAACAGAGGTTATGAAATGGCTTTACAGGCATTGTCACTTTTTGTCCCCCATTTTAGGGATGAGGAAACATAAGTTAGAGATGTTAAGTCATCTGCCCAAAGTCAGCAAGTTAGCAAGCGGTGAAGCAGAACTTCTTGAATCCAAAGTCCAGGACACTCGGAACCTCCACGCTCTGCTGCCTCAGATGAACGCAAACCAGGAGGATCCAGGCGGGGTCTCGCGTCTCTCCCATCCTACCTGGGTGCCTCCGACCCGGAGGTGCGCCTCCTAAATTGGTTTACAGTCCTAAATTAGCTTCGGGACCCCAGACCCATGTGCGTAAATGAGATGCAAATCGCAGATCTATGTAACTTTCCACACTTGCTGAAAATTCAAATGACGTCAATTCAAAGATCGCACGGATCCCGTCGGTGCCCTCCGGACCCTCCCGGCGAGGAGGAAGCGGCTCCGGATGGAGAGCGCGGTGACAGCTGGAGAAGGGCAAGCGGCCTTTCCTCCCGGGGGAGCGCAGGCGACCTGCGAGGGCGGCCTCTCGGCTCTTTCCTGTCCCACCCAGGCGGCCTGGCCCCCACCCCCTCCGGCCGTGCCGCGCGTCTCTCGGCGGCGGTTTCCTCCGCGCGGGGTCCCGGGCCCGGCTCGCCGCCCGGCCGCGCGCGGTTCCGCGGTGCCCGCCCCCGTCGGGTTCAAAGGGAAGCGCGGAGCGGTGGCGTCTGCCCTGCCCCGCCGCCCGTCGGACTAGAAAGGTGAGCGCAGAGGAGGGGACCTGGGCAGGGCGGGAGGCCGGGCGGGAGGCCGGGCGGGCCAAGACACCCACACGCAGCGGCAGCCACCTCGGCGGTGACAGGAACTGAAAGCGAGAGCAGCCGCGGCTTGGCGCCCCGATACGCACGGCTCCTCTGCGCGCGGGGCCCACGGTGCGTGAGCGAGAAGAGCGGGAGGCTGGCGGCCCGGGGGCGGAGACGCAGCCCGCCGCGTGCTCCCCGCCATCCTCGACGTGCGCGGGGCCCCGGGGGGTGTAGGGGGTCCGAGGCGCAGGCTGGGGCGGGGCGGAGGGGTTGGGAGCTGGGCGTGGACGGCGCCCTGGACAACGGAGGGAGGGCGGGGGAGAAGGGGGGTCCTACACGGGCGGGAGGGACGGCGGCTCTGGCCGGCGCCGCGTTTCTCCGCCTTTCGGTCCCCCACTCCATGCGGGGTCCGACCCGCCCGGCCCTCTCCTGACACCTAGTGGACAGCTCCGTCCGAACTCCCGGCCGCGGAAGCCCAGGTGCCAGTCAGCGAGTTTTGGGGAAAACTGGGTCCGCTGCTCACCTTTGCCTAACTTTCTCAGGCCTTGAAAGCTCTCTTAGGTAAATGTGGTGGCCCCGTGAAAGGGTCGCAGCGGTGGCCGGCGGTCTCCAATTGCCCTTGGGAAGAGGTGGTACGTGGAGCCTGAGAAAATCCCCAGGGAGACCCAAAGAGAAGGGTTGAGGTCGACTCTAGGGAAAAAGAGGAAGTGGGGTAGGGACTCGAAGAAAACCTGGAGCGCACCCCCCACATTACTGTGTTCTTCCTACAGATCTTCCCAACGGGCGAGGTAGTCCAGCCCTGACAGCCATGGCCGGCCTCCTGACCACGCTTCGCCTCCCTACCACGCCTTCTCCTGGAGGTAGGTGAAGGCCTTTCCTAATTCAGTAGACGAGAACTGTTCAGTACCACCCACCCCCACCCCCTTCCACCCCCCTCTTCCGACCTAGATCAGTCCTGGAATTCCTTGAGCCCTCAGCCCAAATGTGAAGACCCTCCCCCCACTCCCTGCCTGGTTACACAAAGAAAGAAGTCCTGGGAGCAAGCAGGAGATGTGTGTCCTTTAGTGCCGGTGTGTTCTGAAGTCTGGCGGACCTGGCCAGTTCCTAGCGCCACCAGTTAAAGCTTTGTAAGCTTGGCTTATAAAGTTCTTTTACACTTGATCTTACCCAAAAGGCCGAGAAGCCATACAAAGTTATTTTGTAAGTGTAAAGGAACAGCTTTACATTCCACCCTCTAACAATGCACAGCTGAGGCAGAGTGTGGTAGTAACCCCACAATTAAATGTGGGAAAGGACTCCTCCAAAGGTAACAGGGAAGTAAAAGAATAGCAAAGCCAGCCAGGCATGGTGGGGCAGGTGAGTAGTCCCAGGTGCTTTGGAGGTTGAGGCAGGAAGATCACTTAAATTTAGAAGTTATAAACCCCTGTGTGGTGGGGGTGGGGACAGCAAAATATGCTAAAGGAAATATAGCTAGCTTCTAAGTTCCAGTTTCCTGACTTGTAAAATAGCAAAAATAGTGCCAGACAACAAGACAATCCATATGAAAACATCTAGAACAATGTCTAACATCTAGAAAGCACTAGTAACAGTAGTTATTACTGAGTGTTTATTAGAAACCCTCCTTTCCCTGGAAAGGGATTCTACCTTCTAATTCCACTTCTCTGATGATACAGAGGCAGTATCAAAACCCTATTCTTTGGAAGTATGCCAGGTCAGAGGATTTACCTCATCTCACTGAGAGTGGTTCTCACCTTTCATTTCGTAATCTGGGCAGTCAGACTCACTATCAGATATTTACATATTGATTGTTTCAGCATGTGTTAGGCTGAGGGAGGAACAAATCCTTGGTTGGTCTATCTTCATTTTCAAATGCATGGTCTCATTTGTCAAAACTAAAATTTCTGCATGTATTGATATGGACACAGGTGGGTGACAACCCCAGGGAAAGTCTAAGGCAGCATCTGCTGTGATTGGTGATGTTTATAATTCAGATTTTTTTTTTTTTTTTTGGTCTGGCAAGAAGAGATAAGAAAAAGAGAAATGGGTGGAAATCTAGATTGGTCCACAAAGGCCTCCCAAGTGAATCCAAGCACCCTGGGAAGATGGTTAAGTTTGTCGAGGCAAGGAGGGATACAGCAGAGAGTCTAGATGGGAGGAGTGGCAGGTGTGAAGCCACAGAGACTGGGTTTATCCCGCAGAATATTCAGAAGGCGAAGGACTTCCAAAATAAACCTCGCCACAGGGAAAAAGAGGTGATATTTAGGCCGTGGACTCAGGAGTTAGGAAACTATTTACGTTCTTTTTCTTTTTCTTTCTTCCTTTTTAAAAATTTGTGGTAAAATACACATACTACAAGTGTTAGCATTTGAACCTTTTTTGGTGCGTAGTTCAATGGTATTAAATCATTCACATTTTTGTACTGTACCACCATCACCACCATCCATCTCCAGAACTGTTTCATTTTCCCAAACTGAAACTCCATACTCATTAAACATTAACTCCCCCTTTCCCCCTCCTCCAGGCCCCTGGCAACCACCATTCTACTTCCTATCTCTATGAATTTGACTGTTCTATGTACCTTATTTAAATAGAATAATACCATAGTTGTCCTTTTGTGTCTGGCTTATTTCGCTTAGCATTATATCATCAGAGTTCATCTGTGCTGTAGCATAAGTTAGATTTTCTTTCCCTTTTAACTCAGAGTAATAGTCCATTGTGTGTTTATGCTACATTTTGTTTATCCATCTGTTGATCAACATTTGGGTCGTGTCCACCTTTTGGTGATTGTGAATAAGGCTGCTATGAACTGGGTGTACAAATACCTGTTCAAGTCTCTGCTTTTGATTCCTATGGTCATATATCCAGGAGTGGAGTTGCTGTATTATGTCATAATTCTATGTTTTATTTTTGGAGAACCACTACACTGTTTGTTTTTAGGGGCACCTGCACCACTTGATGTTCCCACCAGCAGTGCACAGAAGTTCAATTTCTCCACATCCTTGCCAACATTTAATATTTTCTAGGGGTTTTTCATAGTAGTAACCATCCTAATGGGTGGTATTTCATTGTACTTTTAACTTACATTTCCCTAATGACTAGTGATATTGAGCATCTGGATATCTTTGGAGAATTATCTGTGTTAAATTCTTACCCATTTTTTTTACTTGAATTGTTATGTTGTTGTTGCTGTTGAGTTATATATTTACATTCTTTGTGTTTTGTTTTGTGTTTTTTGAGACAGGGTCTAGCTATGTAGCCCAGCCTGGTCTTGAACTCACTCTAATCCTCCTGCCTCAACCTTCCACATGCTGAGATTATAGCCATATGCCACCATGCCTGTCTATATTTACAATTTTTTAATTTTTTTTTTGGTGCTGGGGATCGAACTCAAGGCCTTGTACTTGCAAGGCAAGAACTCTAACCACTGAACTAATTCCCCAGCCTGATATTTACATTCTTGATCCAACAAGTAAAATGCATAGAGTGATACTTGAGGACATATCATACAGTCCCCTGCCCATTGGGTTCAGGCAAATGTGAGTTTCGGGACAAGAATGGAGAAAAGAATAGCAATGACACAGAGAACAGAGCTTATTCTTCGAGTAATGGGATCATTGAGGGTCCACCTCTTCACTCCATCTAGCACTTGCCTTCCCACGGCTTCTACCTATGCCTCCTTTCTGTCTCTTTTCCCCAGTCTGTAGAGCTTTCCTTGGGAGGGATCCTTCAGGAGTATTGGTCATGGGAGCTGCATTCCAACTTTACTAGGCCCTTGGCACTTTTGCCTTTGTGGACTCTTTCCTCTATTTAAAAAAAGATGTTAAAAATTGTATTTTATAACTGTGTTTGTGTACAGAAGACTAAAATATAAATATAATAACATTTATAATTAATAATTGATACAGTAATATTTATTTGACCTACAGTTCATTTTTTCTTCTGACTTTAAAGGAAAACCATTAAAATGAAATCATTAAAAATACTTTCAAGGGCCCTAGAAGTACTGTGGACCCCAGGCACTGCCCCTAGTGCAGAAGTCAGGCCTGTTGGAAGTAGAGCAGAACCTTGCCTTTTACCTCTGCCCACGCACCAGGTAAAGCCCACCTCTTACCACCCACTAATCACACTAGCTACTGCCCAGGTTGTCGCACCATGTATTAGACGTTTAGCATTTTTCATCGTACTTCTTCCTTACCACAACCCTTCCTAGCAAGTTTTATTCTCATTTTCCTGAAGCAAAAGCTGAGGCTCAGGAAAGTCAAGAAATTTTCACTAATTAAAAGAATTTCCCACTGGGCATGGTGACGCATGCCTGTGTGGTAATCCCAGCACTTGGGAGGCTGAGGCAGGAGGATCATTCAAGGCCAGCCTGGTCTACATAGTAAGTTCAAGGCCAGCCTGAACTACATAGCCAGACTCTGTCTCCAAAAAACGAAAAAAAAAGCAAAAACCAAAAAAAAAGAATTTCCAGAGGTGGTCTGGCTAATCATGGCAGAGGCAGGCCTGTGTTTTTCTGGTCATAGCCCGCTGCTCCCAAGGTCTCACTGTACCCCACTGGCTGGGTGGGCACACATGAAAGGGAAAGAGAAAGGAGCAGAATTCTGGGGCGGGTTCCCACAGAATAGAGAACTGGTGGAGCCGCCCTTTGCTGGGAAGGTCTAGAGCAAATAAGTAGGTTGGCAGCCTCTGGTGGCAGTGGCGACGGATCTGATGCCTCGGTGATAAGAGATTTAGCTCTACCTGGGAATAAGGGCCACAAAGAAACCAACTAGTATCTGGGTCAACAAAAAGAAGGGCGAATAAGCAGAATAAATTGTGAAGGTCATTTGCTGCCTGTTAGGATTTGGGTGGAGCCTTAATCTTGTGGTCCTCTCCCTTGGCCTCCCACCCTCAATAAAAATGGTATCGTCTTTCCAGACCTGAGGAGGGAAGATGGGGGTAACATTATTATTTCCTTGTTTGGACAAGTTGACAGGAAAGAATGGGTAGGAACAGGAGCTACGGTGTGTGGGGGGGGGAGTTGTAATCCTTTCTGCGCTCCCACCCCCTGAGATCAAAACCATAGCCTTGCACATGCTGGGCTTGTGCCTTACCATTGAACAGCCCATGGCCTCCCTTTTCATGCCAGGCCTCCTGAACTTAGTTTACTTTGGTGGTGGTGTCAGTTTTTTTTTATTTAAAAAGTAATACGTCCCTCGCTGGGCGTGGTGGCACATGCCTATAATCCCAGCACTTGGAAGGTTGAGGCAGGAGGATCCCCACGAGTTCAAGGCCAGCCTAAACTAGTAATACTGTCCACGTGTCCATGCCCCTTTGAGACTAGCTTTTAGAGAATGGACCCTTTTTATGTACATATAGCCATAAATGCCTATTTATAGATTTTTTACAAAGATGTGGCCATATTATACATGTCATATGGCAATTTGCTTTTTTTCCTGGAACAATATACATAAATATGTCTCAGTAACGTTGCAAATCTACTACTTTCTTTTTGGGTTGAAGGTCTTGCTTAGTTGCCCAGGCTGGCCTCAACCTCCATAGCATGGCTTCAACTACTCATTCTGAGCTAGGATTTTCTTTCCAGTATCCCATGAACCCTGTACAGTTTTCTTTTCCTTCTGTTAAAGAGACATCCATCTTCTCCCTCCAGTTTCTGTATTTAGTCTTGTTCAAGTTATCTCTAGGCCTATTGGAAGACAAAATTGAAGTTGTAAACTTGCTCTACATTTTCCTTTTGGGCTTTCCCTTGTACGCTTTCCTTACCTGACCCGTTTGCCTGCTCACCTCAAATTTGTGACCCCCGGATGAACTTGGCACTCCAGAAGTGGTAAAACCAGGGTACACTGTTGCTGCCCTTGCTAGAGACCATATTTATATTGATGGTGTCTAACATAATAGCAAGTTTTCAGTTTTTACAATTATAAAATAATTCTTTATCTTTAGAAGATAAAAGAAAGCATAGAGAAAAAAAAAATCATTCAAAATGCTACTATAGTCTAGTGGTAACTCCTGCTGCTACTTTGGAATATATTGTTTTAGTATTAGTAGCTCTCTTGGGTTCTCCTGTAAGTCTTTTGTATGTTCATTTTTGTTGTCATTGTTGTTGTTTTTAAACAAGGTCTCACTGTGTAGTCCAGGCTAACCTTGAACTCACTATATAGCCCAGGCTGGCCTCAAACTCATGGCAGTCCTCCTGCCTCAGCCTCTCAAGTGCAGGGGTTGCACCACCATGTCCGGCTTGTTTTTGAGGCAGGATCTTACTATATAGTTCATGCTGGCCTTGAACTCTCTGTATAGCCCAAGTTGAGCTCAAACTCACAGTGATCCTCCTGGCTCAGCCTCCTGAGTACTGGGGTTACAGGCATGTGCCACCATGCCCGGCATCTGGGTGGTTTTTTGGGAGTTTTTTTTGTTATTTTGGGGGGGGCGGTGCTGGGGATGGGTGGTTTTAAATATGCTAATAACATTCTTTTTTAAAATGTCTAGTCCAGATCTCTTCCCACAATTCTGGTCTACACATCTGCCCTTTGATACTTGACAAGCCATCAGGTCCTTTCCAAATAAATCTGGTCTTCCTGCAGGCTTCCTCACCTCAGATAACAGGAACCCTCCCCTTCCTCCACTTACTCAGGCCCACACCCCACAGCCGGTCCTGTCTGTCCTGGCTTCTGAACAGGTTCGGTTTTTCATCACTGTCTCACTGAGCTGCTGCTAGACCCAAACAAAGCTTCTGTGCAAATTAGAAAAAGGTGCCCCTGGTGTTGGGGATTTAGCTCAAGTGATAGAGCAGTTGCTTAGCAAGCCCAAGGCCCTGAGTTTGAGCCCCAGCACCGCCAAAAGAAAGAAAGAAAGAAAAAGGTGCTCCCTTTGGTTGTGCCAGGTAGAAACTGCTTCTACCTTTGTTCCCATCTTTTCTCAGCCTATGGTTCACACTGCAGAGCTTGGGGAAGGGGCAGGTCAGGGCTTCCTTTAAGTCTATCTCTGTTTCAGTGATATGGTGCTACTTACTTAGAAAGCCATTCCCAAATTTGGTGGCTTAAAAGAAAATCAGTTTGGCTAGGGAGGAAGCTCAGTGCTAGAGCATTCACCTAGTGCGTATAAGGCCCTAGGTACAATCTTCAGCACTGCAAAAACAAAACAAAACCCCAGTTGATCACCTCTGCCAGTTCTGTGGGTTGGCTGGCATTCCCTTGGGGCTTCACCTGCATTCACCCAGGAGGCTACAATCTGTTGAAGGTTTGCGTACCACCCCCTCTATTCTTGCTGATGGTTGGTGCTAGCTGTGAGCTGAGTCAAGGTGCTCAGGATGTGGTAGTCTCTGGTTTCAAAAGTCTGGTCTCTGGAATTTCAGGCCCTACCTCAGACCTACTGAACCAGAGTCTGCTTTTTAACAACATCTCTAGAAGATTGTTATGCACAACAAAGTTTAAGGAGCATTGGTTTAAAATATAATCAATTTCTGCTGAGAAACCTGTAGACTCTTCCCGTTTCATTCACTGAAAAAGCTGAAATCATTTCTGTGGCCTCAGGACCCATGTTCTATGGCTCCCTTAAATTCATCTGCTCCTTCTCTCCCCCTACACTCTCCTGTGGGCCTCATGCTGTGCCTTTGACATGCCAAGCATGTGCCAGCCCCAGGTGCTTTTCAGCATTATGGGCAGCCCCACCTCAAACTTACTGTTTCCTCTGCCTGGAATGTTCTTCTCCCACATTTTCTTTTTTGGCTGCCTCCCTTACTTTCTTTTTTTGGTGCCGGGGATCGAACTCAGGGCCTTGGGCTTGCTAGGCAAGCGCTCTAACCACTGAGCTAAATCCCCAGCCAGCAGTCTCCCTTACTTTCTGTAGGTCTTTATTTACTTCTCCTCCTCAGTAAAGCTTTTACAGAAGACCTTATTTAAAATTGCAACTCCTAGCTGGGCATGGTGGCACACGCCTGTAATCCCAGCACTTGGGAGGCTGAGGCATGAGGATTGTCATGAGTTCAAGGCCAGCCTGGGCTATGTAGTGAGTTTAAGGCCAGCCTGAATTACATAAAGAAACCCTGTCTCAAAAAACTAAAATTATAACTCCATCCATATCCCAGATTCTAAAACAGTGTTTCTTTTACTTAATTTGTGTTTTGTGTATTTTCTGATTCCTCCTCCTTAAGAATATAAATTATATGAAGAGATTATTTTTTTTGCTATTGTTTTTTAGTTGTCTAAAAGACTGTTCACCGCATGCTTTTTTCTTTCTTTCTTTTTTTTTTTTTTTGAGACAGGGTCTCACTAAGTCTCTAAATTGTACAAACTAGGCCGGAACATTAAATCCTTCTGCTTCAGCCTGCTGGGATTACAAGTGTGTGTCACCATGCCTGGCTCGCCTTTTATTTATAGAATTGTACACTGTCTTAATGTTACCGGGTTTTGGGGTGCTGGAGTCTCCTCCTGGAGGTGGTTTCTAAGTTCTTTCCATCCTGAGCAACAAATTGGTCAAGACAAGCACAAACAGTAACAAAGTTTTATTAAAAGTAGGGAAACAGGCTCTGTAGAGCAAGTTTGGACCAAGTAAAAGTAGGAGAGGAAGTGCACCCTACAATGTGAGGGTGGGCCACTGTGCGAGAGAACAGAGTGGCAAAAACTGGATGTGGACTGTCCTTTTTGTTTGTTTGTTTGTTTGTTTGTTTGTTTGTTTTTTGTGGTGCCGGGGATCGAACTCAGGCCCTTGTGCTTGCAAGGCAAGCACTCTAATCACTGAGCTAAATCCCCAGCCCCCTGGACTGTCCTTTTTGTATCACCCACTCCCCAGGCTGATGTCAGGTCTAGGCCATCCTGTTGAAAACCTGCTTGAGTTCTCGTGAGAAGTCCACGTGCAGGGCTTTGGCAGCTATTGTGCACATGTGTTCTGCGACCTTGTCATGCCTCCTTTCCCAGCCAGTTTTAGCCACACCCTACTTTCCTGTCTCATTTCCCCAAGAGACACGTGTCCCCATGATTCTTTATGGGATGCTGAAGTAGTGGAGGTCTCTGTCTTCTGTAACTGCGTCCAGCTGGAAGGGGCCTTATACCCCACCTACTGGGAATTATATGCTCCCCAGTTATCGTGGGGTGTTGTGGCTCACTGGTAGGGTGAAGAGAGAAACTGTTAGAAGACAATGAGAAAAGAATTAGTGACTATCAAGCTACCTGTTTGATGGGAGAAAGAAAGTAACTTTACTATTATGTTGGGGATGTGGAGCACAAATATGAGGAACAGATCAGATTTCCACACTTCTTGTGGAGGATAAAAGTATGGCAAAGAAAAATGTTAGATAAGTCATCAAAAGCCTGAGAGCCATAGCCTTAGTAAGATTACTCACATAACGGATCTAATTAAAAATGGGGCTTAATACAGGTGCCCATTTAAGCTGTTGTGAATTACGGTCATAAATGACACTACTTATCTGTACCTGGAGAAATACTGGAGTCTTGCTTTCTGAAGAGGAGCCCCATGTCTTCCAGAGGGTCCCAGGAATAGCTTTCTTCTTAGTTCCTGTGAAAATTCTAGTGACTATTTCCCATGTAGGATTTTTATAGCTTGTCACTGCATCTTTTGAGGAAGAACCAGAATGGTTCCTGAGGAAGTGAGAAGGACGCTACGATCTGGAGGGGCCTTGTAAGGCTGCCCTTCTTGCCTCGCTATCGGCCTTTTGATTTCCCAAGGAGACTTTAAACATGTCTCTTCGGGATCTCTTGCAGTGAATGACAGTGACCAGCTTGGGAAGATGGACTGCCTCTAGGCGTTGTAGAATTTCCTGTTTGTGCTTCATAGATGATTGCTTATCAGTTAGCAAGCCCCTTTCTATCCAGATTGGTGCATGAGTATGTAGCACCAGAAAAGCATATTTGGAGTCCATATAGATACATAGATTCTTGCTTTTTCATAATATCAGTGCCCAAGTGAGAGCTATTAGCTCTACCTTTTGAACAGAGATCCCTGAGGGAAGAGGTTTGACTTCAGTGACCTGTTGTGAATCGACAACTGCATAACCTTCCTTTCAGCGTCCTTCTTGGACAAAGCTGCTTCCATCAGAGAACCACACCTTCTCAGGATCTTGGAGAGGCAGGTCACTGATGTCATGCCTGCTGGCATAGGTGTAGGAGATCACTTTTTCACAAGCATGGCTAACTTCTGGACCTGTAGGCATCAAAGAGGCAGGATTAAGAGTAGTACAAGTTTTTACAATAATCTCAGGGGTGTCTAAGAGCATGGCCTGATATTTAGCAAGCCATTCACCTGTTAACCACAAGTAACAGGATAGCCCTAACCTGATGGGAGTCAGGGCTTATAGTCTCTGTCCTAAAGTTAATTTTGCAGCTTCTTTCTAAAATATGCCACTGGGCAGAGATCTTATCCTAGCCTTTTGGTCAAGACACCCAGTACCATACCTCTCTTTTCTGATATGTAGAGGAGGAAGGATTTTCTTAAGTATTTTATTTTACCATACAGCAGGATCCATCTGTTGGCTAATTAGGTCAGGGAGACCTCATATCCCAACAGGTAATATCCATTTTGGCCTTTATTGGAATTTGAGAATTGCCCCCAATTTTTCTAGTAAATCTCTTCCTAGCAACAGAGTAGGATGCTGTGGGACAATTAGAAACACATGGTTAAACATTTAACCTTCAAGTGACATATTAGAGCAGGAGTAAAAAATCTCTGACTAGGGGTCCCCTTAACCCTAACTATGGCTATAAATCTAGATGAGGATTTCCCAAAGAAGCAAATCAAAACAGAATGTATTGAATTGATTCATCCATAACATCTACCATTATCCCAGGTTCCTCATAAGAGATGGTAATATCCGTGGACACGGGCATTGTAGATAGCCTTGAGCCTTCTCAGAAGTCATCAGACCAGGAAATGAGGGTTTTGTCTGGCCTAGCCCCTCTCTGGAAGCAGGGACAGTCACCTTTCCAGTGCCAGAGTCGGGCACATTGGCTGCTTCACACTCAGAACAGGGCGCAGGCAGTGGCTTGGTGCACTGGACCCGTGCCCAGGGTCCAGACTTCTTGCTCTTGGAACAGGAACTCTTTCCTTGGTTATCTTTGGGTTTTCTCTTAGATAATTTGGGTGAGTTTGAAGTGTTGCCAATTGTAACAGCTATAATTCTAGCTTTTCTCTTTTGACCCTCCTCCAGATCCCAATTGTTGAGCACAGAAAAGGCCATGTCCAGCAATTGAGCCATAGGTATCTGGAGTCCCATCTGAAGTTTCTTCATTGAACAGATGGGAGAGACCCATATCCCCCTGAGAGATAGGTGGCAGTATTAGGATAGGACCATCGGTGATATCTCTCTCTTCCTCAGGGCTACTCTAAATACCATAGTTTCTGAGCTTTTCCTGAGTTAAGGGGTCACAAAAGCCTGAACATAGGGATTTCATTCTGCCTTTTATGTTTTAAGCAGAAATGATTTAACTGAAAAAGTCTCATAATTTAAACTGCCTTCCCATACCCATCTCTCACCATTTCCTAGTTCATATTGAACCTAAACCATATTACGATAGTAGATAAGCTGTTCCTTTTTTAAACTGGCAAGATCAAATCTTTCCCACTGCTCAAGGATATGACCTCGTGGTGAAGTTTGTAGAAGCTGCAGGTCATGGTTCATGAGGTTTCTCATGGCTTATCTTGGGTCCTATAGAGAGAGACAAGTAGGTCTTAGTTTTTTAAAATGGCATCTCAGGCAGAAGAAGGAGACCTGATTTGAGCCCACAAAGCATCGCTCCTGAGACTCAAATATTCACTAGACAGACATCTCTGTGCAAAGCTAGAATGATGCCAGCATCATTCATAGAAACATAGAAGAAAGCTCTGCCGAGGGCTTTTTGTCTCCATATGGCGACCCATTAACTCCTTAGGGAGCAGGATGCTGAGTCACTTGATGACTGTACCCAGCCCTTGGAAATTCCCATGAGATCAGGGTGGAGTCCCTCCCCTCCAGGACTGTCTTAGCCATGTTGAGCCACTTGATGGCTCTATTTAAGCAGGGTGGATCCACTTGAGAAACAGCATTTTGGGACTCCCTTAGGCATTTTGAGCCACTTGATGGCTCTACTTAAGCAGAGTGGAGCCACTTGAGAAACAGTATCTCTCACATTTACCCCATAGTAAAACTTTGGTACTTTAAGACAGTAGAGACAAAAACTTCTTTTTAAAGAAAAAACCTTTAAAAATCCTAAGAGTGACTCAGTCACTTGAGCTAGCTGTTCTTTTGTTCTGCTCAGGCCATCAGGCATACATTTCTAAATTACCTGCATTTTGTTAGAAAAAACAAGAGAGGGAAACAAACATGGTGGAACCCACTTGGCTAATCCAAAATGGATAGCCAGTCACATGACAGATGAGATGGTGACCAGAGTAAGATGGCATATAAGGGAAAGCTCAGATGGGACTTTGAGCTCAAAAGAAGTAAACTGGGGTAGGTGGCTACTCAGGCAGACTACCAAGTTACTAACAGCTATTTTCCCCCTCAAGAGTGAGAAAGCTGAGGAAAGTATCATGGGAACAGAAACACGAGTTCAAAAAGGCAGACTAAACTCTAGGTCGCACACATGGTACCTGAATGATCTGTTCTGTAAGCACGTTAGTAACAGGCTTTCTAGCTGTTCTTTACTGACTTGTATCTGTAATGAGTCACCAAAAATGGGAAAAAGAAAGAAAAAGGGACATAAACTTCAAGTGGGCCTGCAGGCCTCTTGTGGCTGGAAGGAAAATAGGGCCATATGTTCCCCTAGCCCCCTCCCACATGGTGGAAAAAGCAGGAAACAGTTCCTGGCATCATGAGAAGAGTCTCCTGAGTTTCCCAGCCTCAGGGGGAGAGACAGGGAAAGAACAACAACAACAAAATGCCCAGAAGACCTTACTTGCTTTCCTGGCTGGTTAAGCCAATTATGTTACTGGGTTTTGGGGTTCTGGAGTCTCCTTCCAGAGGTGGCTTCGGGTTCTTTCTGTCCTGAGCAACGAATTGGTCCAGACAAGCACAAACAGTAGCAAAGTTTTATTAAAGGTAAGGAAAGAAACAGGCTCTGTAGAGTAAGTTTGGACCAAGTAAAAGTAGGAGAGGAAGTGCACCCTACAATGTGAGGGTGGGCCACTGTGCGAGAGAACAGAGTGGCAAAAACTCGATGTGGACTGTCCTTTTTATATCACCCACTCCCTGGGCTGACGTCAGGTCTAGGCCATCCTGTTGAAAACCTGCTTGAGTTCGCAGGAGAAATCCATGTGCGGGGCTTTGGCAGCTATTCTGCACATGTGTTCTGGGACCTTCCCAGCCAGTTTTAGCCCTGCCCTACCTTCCTGTCTCATTAATATGAAAAGAACTGCTTTTCTACTTGAGCCACTTTTAACCAAAGGAAAATAAGCTAAGTAATATGAAGTATTAAAATACAGCATATATATTATAAAAAACAGACATACTAATTCTAGTTACAAATGGAATGTTACAAGCCGGGCATGATGGCACACGCCTGTAATCCCAGCACTTGGGAGGCTGAGGCAGGAGGATTGTCACAAACTTGAGGCCAGCCTGACCTACATAGTGAGACACTGTCTCAAAAGCAAAAAACAGAAATGTTACTTTTTTATAATCCACAATTATGTTTAGGAAATCATGCAAACATAGATCCCTGATTTGAATGAAATTTATTAATTTGTATCAAAGGTTTGTAGTTACAAAGAATACCAAAGAATGCATAAAATTAATGTTTATTTGACTTCCGTGTCCTATTCCTGGATCCTTCACCAGTGTTATATGAGGAGGGAAAGAAAGCTAAACACGAAAAACTGAAAGCAGAATCACTAATGTTGTCAAGTAAAGAAACAAAATAAAGCAGCAATTAGCAAGAGTATAGCAAAGATAGTGCTGTAAAAAGGAACAAAAAAAAATTGTTAGAAAACTGTGCATCTTACTCTTTCAAGCCAGAAAATTGTACTTCTGCATACACTGGGGCCTAAACAAGATGTTTTTTCCTAGTAATGTATAGAAATAGTTCTTCTTTAATATTGTTGGTAGGCCAGGCATGGTGGCGCATGCCTGTAATGCCAGCATTCAGGAGGCTGAGGCAGGAGGATCACCATGAGTTCAAGGCCAGCCTGCACTACCCAGCAAGACCCTGTCTCATAAAACATATTGTGGGTAGGTAAAATGTGATTGTAATGGTAGTTCCACTAAGCTGTTACAGAGTAGGCCAGGAACACATTTATGGATTCTGGGGATGTGTACTCTAATTTTTAGCTTGAAATACTAGATGCTTTAGCAAAAATCAACAACAAAATGAACACAAAGACAAAGACAGGGGAACGGACTTATATCTTAGCAAAACTTAGAATCGAATTATATCTTGGCAACACTTCCAATCAAATTTAAGTGCAATCCTCTTTACTTTTGAAGAGGAATTGGTTCAGCTCCTGTTTGTGTGTGTGTGTGTGTGTGTGTGTGTGTTTTGCTGAGGAATGAACTTGGAACCTCGAGCATGCTAGGCAGGTGCGGTACCACTGAGCTACACCCCCAGCCCCATTTTAAATGTACAGTCCAGTATATTCACATTATTAAGCATTCACTGTCACCATTGTCCATTCCAAAACTTTTTCATTATTCCAAACTGAAACTATATGCCCATTTAAACATTAATTTGCTGTTGTTCCCTTCTCCCAGACCCTGGCACCTTCCATTCTGCTTTCTGTCTCTATGAATATGATTGCTCTAGGTCAGTGGTGGCAGACCTATGGCACATGTGCCACTGGGCTGTATGTATCATTGAAAGCTCTGAAAGGTTCACTATCACTGCTCTAGGTAATCAGTAAAAGTAGAAGTATATAATATTTGCTCTTTTGTGTCTGGCTTATCTCACTGAACATGATGTCTCCCAGGTTCATCCTCACTGTAGCATGTGTCAGAACTTCCTTTTTAAGGCTGAATAATATTCCATTGTATGTGTGTGCCACATTTTATTTTTCCATTCATCTGCCAGTGGACACTTGGGTTGTTCTACCTTCGTGTATTATAAATAATGCTACTGTAAACATTGATATACAACTATTAGTTTGATTCCTATTCATTCATTTGAGAAATGGAATTATTGGATCATATGGTAATTTTGTTTCACTTGTAGAACTGTGAAGCTAGGCATTTTGCCTGTTTTATTGACTAATCTGCACTGAGAGCCTAACACAGAGTACATATAAAATAAATACTTGTTGAATTAACTTTGTTTTGTTTTGTTCTTGAGACAGGATCTCACTATGTAGTGCAGGCTAACCTTGAACTCATTGTGTCGCCCAAGCTGGCCTTAAACTCATGGCAATCCATCTGCCTCAGCCTCCTGCGTGCTGGGATTACAGGTGTGCACCACCACATCCAGCTCAGAATTAATTTTTAAATTTTTCTCTCTATAAACCTAGAAAGTCAGTCTAGAAAGGCTTTGTAGCTTGTCTGCTACAGCTTGTGCTTAGTGGTCCCATGCTAACTCCTAATGCTTGCTCTTTTAGTTCATGGCACCCAAAACCAGCCCTTACTCTAGAATTTTGCTGGGAAACCCCATCAAACTCACCAGTTTTTTATAGAATTTACATTCTTTCCATGGCCCGTCGGGCACCTAGTCCTATCTCTTCCTCAGAAGCTCCTGCATTGCCAGCAGAGAAGGGTCCCACTTAGAAGTTGTGTCACTGCCCTTGGCTGTCATTTACCCGGGTCCCTTTTAGACTAGTCCGTGCTTCTCTTCCCTTTAGCTCACTTCCCCATGTCCCACATGCTTCTGCTGCTTCTTGTGTAAAAATCATTCTTTCTTAAGAGGCAGAGGCCAAAAGCATGCAGAGGGAATTCTTCCATTTTTTTCTAGACTGACACCTTCAGGACAAAGATCAAGCCTTGTTCTTGTTCCAAATATAATGTTTTTAAAATTGTCCTTCAGATTTATTTGCCACAATGAGCTACATTGAGTTTCCCAACACCATTCTTCTAAGTCTTCTGACAGCCTCTAATATTAGCATTTCTGCTAGAAAACTTTATGTGCATTTTGAAAAGACTCACATTCTGAAATCACATTGCTGAAAATAAGGGGGCCTACAGGAAAAACAGGATTGAGGCAGACCATCTAACACTGATGGAGCTTTGTAACCAGAACCCTTATAAATACAGCAACAACCTCAATAAAAAATATTGGCAGAGTTAAATCTCCACTAGCATTTCAACCTTGAATCCCAATCGGTCCTCTGCGGCTTATACCCTGGGTTCTGTGCTTCCTCCTTTTAGATGTAAATTCCAGTGGGCCTTCACTTCTAGTAGAAACCATCTTCATCAAAAATTAAAATCTGGGCTGGGGATTTAGCTCAGTGATTAGAGTGCTTGCCTTGCAAGCACAAGGCCCTGAGTTCGATCCCTGGCACCACAAAAAAAAAAATTAAAATCTGAGGTAAGATCTATCTTCTTCATTCATGCATTACTTTAATATTAGGTAAATTTCTTTGCATTTTTGTCATCTGCACTTATTGCCTCATCAGATGGTTTAAGTGAAACCAACCAATAGCTGCATCCAAAAAAGACATTCTGTTGAATTTTCTTAAGGTCTTCCTATATTGCTACTGTTCTCTAGTTGTGAGAGTGTGGCTCTAATCACATCAGGTATTAAAGCTAGGGACGTTTTGTGTGAACCAACATGACTGCCACATTATACTGTTGTCCTTACCCCCTATCGACTAGTGGCATATTAGCAAGTTCACATGAAAGGAGCATTCCTTGTCTGTGTTTGATCATGGTCACCTGGCTTTCCTTCCCCTTATATCCGTGTTTTAAACCCTTGAGCTTTGTCTTTTTGTTTTGTTTTGTTTTTGCCGTACTGGGAATTGAACCTAGAACCTTGTACATGCCAAGCTTCTACGACTAAGCTACATTCCAGCACCTTTTACAGTTTTTAATTTATTATTATTATTATTATTTTTAGACAGGGCCTTGCTCAGTGTGGCCTTGAACATGTGATCCTCCTGCCCCCACTTCCTGAGTAGCTAGGATTATAGGTCTGTTCCACCAAGCCCAGCAACCCTTGAACTTCTTGGAAAGCTTACTGTGCTTCCTTGTGGTTATCTATTAGCCCTTCCCTTTTTCCTTATTGGGGGGAAAAAAAGGACAGTATAGGAAGGTTTATTTCCATATAAATACCTTGCTTGGGCTTTGGAGCAGGTAGTCCTGGATTCAGATCTTGGCCTATCCACTGTTACTTAATGAGTCATGTCACTTCCTCTCCTTGGGCCACAGGGTCCACATCAGCAAGACAAACCCTCACTTTGAAGTAATTGGTGTTGTAAAGATGAATAATGATGTATGTAAAGCATCTGGCACAAGTCAGAGGCTTACTAAATGGCAGCTTTTATAACTGGGATCATTTGCAGAATTCTCCAACTAGGAATCATCTTCCCTCCCAGATCCTCTTCCTATGACCACTGTGTATCTGCATCCTGACACACCCTGAAGCTCAGCTCTGTGGTCAGGTTGCTGGTTTACCTTAGCACAGGGGCTTCCTTGGATCTAGTCAGTGTGCCTAGCACATGATGGTTTCGAAGTATATCATTGATTAATTGAACTGAAGTCATTCATCTCTATATTTTAAGCTTTTGGCATGCATTAAACTTTGCAGTGCTTTGTATAGCTTAAATTCCCAAATATTTAAGGAAGGAAAAACTAGGACCAGCTGCATAAAACTCTGGATCAGCTGGGGGGGCTGGTACACACCTACAATCTCAGCACTCAGGAGGCTGATGCAGGAGGATTGCCACAAATTCAAGGCCAGCCTGGGCTACATCATGAGTTCAAGGCCAGCCTGAACATAGCAAGACTCTATCAAAAAATTTTTTTAAAAATTAAAGGAAAAAAAAAAACAACCTCAATCAGAGGTGGTAAAATGGGGGAGGACAGGCCTGGAAGAAGATTGTTTGTGTGTGTGTGTGTGTGTGTGTGTGTGTGTGTGTGTGTGTGTGAGATACTGGTTATTCAATTTAAGGCTTTTGTATTGAGCTTTTTTATTTTGGCACTGGGTCTCATTGAGTCACATAGTTGCCCAGGCTGGGCTTTAGATTGCAATCCTCCAGCCTCAGCCTTCCAGAGGTCTGGGATTGCAGGTGTGCACCATAACATCTGGCTCTTGGAGATTTGGAGGAGGAAAGTGAACCTTCGTGAGAGGGAGCAGTCTGAGAAAATGACCTGGTAGAAAAATTCAGGGCTCTCTTTGATGGAAGCCACAGTGTTACATAATCTAATCTGGGAAGTGACAGCCCATCACTTTGGCATAGTCTGTCTGTCAGGAATAAGTTGCTGGGTCCAGTCCCCATCCTAGGAGAATCCGCACATCAGGGCATCAGTACCAGGTGGCAAGGCTCACTGCAAGCCATCACAGAAGCGGCCTACTACCCTCCCATTTTCAGACCAGAAGACCAGGGTGCAGAGTTAATAACTTCCTCAGGGTCACCCTTGAGGCAGTAATATGCTGGAGCGGTATTTATACTTTGCCTTTTAATCACATAATCACCTTAAATGATATTTTAAGTAGTACCTACTACATCACACTCAGATCTTCTCTCATTTAATATATATATCACCTTGCAGAGTTGGCTAGTCTAGGCCTGTGGACAACAGATGAAGGCCAAAGAGTGGCTGGCTGCACAGCCATCCCTAAAGTGTGGACAGGGCTTTGACCTGTGTTGGGAAGTGAAGCACTCAGTGGCCTGCCTTGGCTTTCTGTGTTGCAGGACCAAGACGGTTCACATGGATCCCCGTGGCCTGTGTGAAGTCTGCTCAACACTATTGGCCCCTCTTACACAGGCTCACAAGACTGCTGCTGCTGCTATGATTTCCCTGCCTGGGTGGAACCCTAACGGGCCACATGCTCACATTCTGGGCAACAGCCTCCCCAACCTTTGGGGCCTCCTACCTCAGAGCTTTGACCCAGGCTCTTTTCTGTTTAGAATCTGTCCCATCCTTGTCACTCCTACCCCTGCTTCAGCTCCCAGTTCAAGTATTACTTCCTTGGGAAGTGCCTTCTGGCAGGAAGACAAGATTCTTCCTTTGTTACTCTTTGTGCAGGTCAGAACGGCTGAGCTGGGAGTGTGGTAGAGTGAGCTCCATGAAGCTGGGCCTGCCTGCTTTGCTCCCTGTTCTGTCCCCATGTGTCCAGCACAGTGGTTGGCAAAGTGCAGGCCTGTGAGTGCCGCTACTGATATTTACTGAATGAACATGGAGAGTGATGCCAGGGTCACCCAGCCTGTCTTCCCAGGGATTCCTCTAATCAGCAGTATCCTCTACTGGTTACTTTTTCAGGAGCCAGGCATGGTGGTGTACACCTGTAATCCAGCACTCAGGAGGCTGAGGCAAGAGGCTCATCATGAGTTCAAGGCCTGCCTAGGCTACATAGTGAGTTCAAGGCCAGAGTGAACTACACAGCAAAACCGTGTCTCAAAAAACAAAACAAAACAAAATTGTTACCTTCTCAACCATTACATTAAAATGTTAATTAAGAAAGAATTAAGGGTGTCCTGACTTCCTGTGAAACCACGTAATTCTGAAAGATAGACCCCCAATAGGAAGGGATACAGGATATATTTTAGAGTGGAAGAGGCCTCATTGCAGAGCTTTTCAAAGAATAGAGTATTTTGGAAGTACAAAAAAGGGCAGTTGATAGGGGAGGAACATTCTTTCATTATTTAAAGATAATGTTTATAAGAGAACACTGAAGAAAATGCACATGATATAAATATACATGTAATTATATACACTCATCATTTGATCTCATTTATGTAAAAATATGCATTCCTAATGGCTTATCCTGTGTTACTGTTGCAACAACCCTTATAAAGTAGGTACTGTTATCTCCCTTTTGCAGATGAGGTAACTGATACTTAGAGGGGTCAGGTAACTTCCCAGGCTCACAATTAGTGAAGGACAGCACTCACATTTGGAACCTGGTCCATCGGGCTCAAAAGCCCATACTCTTTTTTGGAAGGAGTGGGAGTGACACTCTACCACTAAACTCCAGCCCCATTCCTTTTCTATTCTTAAGAGTTAGTGTCTAAGTTGTCAAGGGTGGCCTTGGACTTGAGATCCCCCACCTGGGCCTCCCAAGTAGCTGGGATTACAGGCAGGGGGCCACTCCAACTGCTCTCAAAAACTTTCATACTCTTAACCATTCTATTAGGCAAAGAGAAATCCATCAAAAGTATTTATTGTCTTTGGGAAGTAGTTTTTCTTCTTGGATTTATTATAGAAACTGAAAAATAAGCTTTTGAATAGGGAGGAAGGCAAGGTGATAAAATTTGAAGGACAGAGGTATGCTTTAGGACAAAAGAATTCATTCCCATTTCCTTTTCTACTTTTCTAAACTTTCCAGGAGAGCTGATGACCACCCCACCTCTGCAGGCCACTGAGGCCCTATCCCCAGAAGCTGAAGAAGCCAGCACAGCACTCATTGTAGGTAATGAAGACTCTGAGCCAAATCCAAGGGGCCTCCTAGGATTAGGAGCTGTCTTGCTCCAGAGACAGCTGGAACTCAATGTGATAAACTAAGATTTCCCCCGATAGGAAAATCACATCAGAAACCAAAGCCAATCATGGGCTCACTCCGGCACGTAGGTTCTATGCATACACACTGCTCTAAAAGACTCAGCTTCTGTGCTGCCAGTAAATGATAGGTTGTGAGGTGACCACAAATAGGTATTAGTGCATACAGACCCTACCCCAAACGTGGATAGGGATGAGTATATATGCAGTTTGGTGAGGACGAGAGAAATTGCTACAGGAAGCTGTGGATTTAAAAACACCCTTCCTGTTGGGATAAGCTGTTTCTTATTTCCTATTCTATCATAATTGTCAGGAAATGCTTGGGAGGGAGTTGTTTTGTCAGAAATCAAAAGCATTATGTCTTTATCTTAAGTACCAGGAGACTCCACATACCATGTACCACAGAAGCTGGGTTTGGTGAGGGAACATGGATTTGGAAGTGGATGCTAATTAAGGAAGACAAGGGGATCCTTTTGAAAAGTAAGGAGATTGTCTAGTTCAGGTGACCCAGTGAATCCCTGAGGTGTCCTCCATCCTGAAACATTGTCTCCATTTTCCCTCTCCTTTCCAAGCTGTTATTGCAGTGGTCTTCCTCACCCTGCTCTCGGTCGTGATCTTGATCTTCTTTTACCTGTACAAGAACAAAGGCAGCTACGTCACCTATGAACCTACGGAAGGCGAGCCCAGCGCCATCCTCCAGATGGAGAGTGACTTACCCAAGGGCGGAGAGAAGGAGGAGTACTTCATCTGATGATTACCAGGCCCCAAGGAGCTAGTTCCTCGCTCCAGCGCTAACACACTGACTGTTTATTAGCTGAAAGTTTTATCTGAAGCCAGAGAGTGACACTGATGGAAGTGGGCAAGTCCAAGCTCCTTCCAGGACATGGGCCCAAATGCCAACATCACTGACTCCAGGAACCAGAAAAAGCTGCTCATGATGTCTTTAGGCCTTTGTAACAGAACTGGTGTTTGTCACTAGCCAACAAGGTGGGGCTGTACCAGGGAATATCTGAGTTATGTGCCTTCATGGGTTGATGGTGGGGGGAAAGAATGAGGGTCACTGGCTACTGCTCCACTGTCCCCTTTGTGGTCACCTAGTTATAGGCCTAGCAGAAATATCCATAGACGCTTTCCAGACTAGATACCACAGTACAAGGCCAAGCCCAGAGGGACAGGAGACCCTCAGATCTTACCTCCTGATAAATGTGCTATATCCCTTAATCTCAGCCCTTTATTCCCCAACAACTTCATATTTGTGCTATTAATAAAATTAAACTTTTTCATTGATACAGAAGTCAGATTTTCACGTGCAAGAAGTAACTGCTCTTATGCTTTGATTTGTTTGAACACTTGACATTTTGTTTTTGCTAATGTAACTCCTTTGCATATGTTCTCTCCCAAGCAGTAAGAGCCCTAGGGAAGCTCCAGAAGTTCTCGAACTGTCTTAGCAGTTTGAGACAAAAAATGGGTCAGGAAGCTGGCCCCAGAGGAGCCTCATTAGAAACATATCCTGGGAGATGAGTTGCTTTAGCATCCATCCTAGCAAACCAGATCCCGTATGTGTACATAGAGGGAACCAGGAAAAATCTGCATTTCCCACCACTGTCCTCAGAATTGATCCAAGAAGCACCTAGGATTTAACTCAATCTCAAAATGAGGTATGTTTTAAAGCCCCAATATTTTGGTGTGAATGGCTAGCTCCTCAGATATTGTTTACTTTGGAATTAAGCTAGTTTTCCTTTGAGGTCTTCATGTATTGCCTCCACTGTGCAGGCTCACGCCCACCCAAGGTAAAACTCAAGAACTGAGGAATTCTTGAATTTTCAGTACTTCTCCACACAGAACTTTGGAGAAACTAACTGAAAGTCTCCCCAGGTATATACAGATTGCTATACTAGTATTCAGTCCAAACTTTAGAGCAAGTGAAGAGAACCAATTTTTCTCTTATTTCTAAGTTTAAATTCTGAGTCCCAGAATCTGAGTTTAGATAGTAAAATGAAGAAAAGTGCTGCATCTAAAGTAGAACTCATTAAAACAGTCAAATCTTGGCCTTATACTCCTGAATTTATTTCAAAGCCTTCATTAAAGAAAACAGAAGAGCAGTAGCACCTAGCTGAGTTCTAGATGGGATATAAACAAAGATACAAGCAAAAGAAATCTAAAAACAAGGTAAGTAAAGAATCCTTGGAGTGAGGTGTAATGCAACTTCATCACTTTATTCAAATCTTCAAAATAGTCTTTATTCTACATTTTTAGTATAAAAAATCCACAAGTTAAGTGCACCACAGTGTAGAGAGAGACATACAACGCTGAACTTCCATAACAGTCAATGGTACAGTCAAACATCACATGTACAGAACACAAAATTTAGATGAACTGAAATTATAAGATAAAATAAAATAAAATCCAATTTCAGAAAACAAAAAATATTAAGGATCCCTGAAATATTCTTAATCCTAATGAGATTCCACTGGACTCAAGTCATTTTATAGTGAAGCATTCACTATATGACCCTATTCACCCAGTTTAGGAATTCTTGGGAGCCATGAGTGGCTACATCAGACACTCCGTCAAAAAAATGATAACCACTTTTTAATCTGAAAACTCCCCCTTAATTTGGCTGCGAAGTCAAGCTTCCTAAATGCATTCTCCTCCTTGCCCCTCATATTTTGAACAAAGTCTTTGATGGGACATTCTGCACTGATATCCTTTGTTAAAACAAAGCTCAGTTTTGCTGGCACCAAAGCAAATTTGGGTTAGGTTTGTGTATGCAAAGACAACCTATGAGGAGGGTCCAAAGGCAACCTCCACTTTTGCCTGAGGAGATAGAAAAGCAGGCATAATGGGGCCTGTGCTTGGGGCACACGGGGATTTCAGAGGATCCTTATGAAAGACAAGTTAAAAGATGGCAAGTGGGGAGAAGTGCAAGGAGAGAAGGAAATAAGTCTGACTGGCTTTCTGTCCTGCACCACTGATTCAATAGAGATTGGTAGGAGGGAATGGAAGATGGGCTGGAGATGGCATGTGGGGCAAAGAATGGAAAGGAAAAGGCAGACGGCTAATGCATTTCATTTAACAAGTAATATAAAATCAAAGATTTAAAGGAGATTAAAGACCAATCAGAATAATTTGGCAACTTTAATTCTTAGGAAGATCAAAGTTCCCTCCAAACCTAATTTGATGTTTTATTACTAAAAGCGAAGACCAGTATGGTACAGTATTACTCCAGAGGAATGAGAGGAAGATCCTTAGGGCCGCTTCACCCATATTCATTTTATGAATGGATACCTCCCCTACCTCAAAATGCTTTAGGGAGGTACTGCTACCATTACATGGTTCCTTATTAAATTTGAAAAGTGCCTGAAGTTTGGGCACCAGAAAGACACCCCAACAACATGTGTCTAAACTGCAATTTCAGGTTAATATGACTAAAGCAGTTACATTGTGAGAAGTGCTGAAGGTATGTGATGTCTTTCCCGGCACAGAAGCGGCGTTGGTTCCTCACCAGATGGTGTAGCCACCGTCTGAGCCACCCATGAAGAAGTTTCCCTTCCGCTGAGTTACGAGGACGTTGGCTCCCTGCATGACTGCAAGCTGAGCAGCATTGGGAGGGCATCCAGGAGGCGGCGGCTGGAAGGGGAGGACAAGACAGAATGGGCCCAAGGCAGCTGATACGGAACACAGATGAAGCAGATGCTATTAGGAAGATGGTAATGTGTAACCAATAGCATTTTAAGGAGCTGGTTCTGCTACCAATCTAAATTCTAAAGCAGATCTATTTTCTCTATGAACCGAAGACACAAACAGGAAAGGCAACCTATCACTCATCCAAAAGGTTCCAGCTCCAAGATAAGGCCTATGCATGGATATAAGACCCATTTTCAGGACAGAAAACAATTCCCACTCACACTTCCCAAACAGAGATGAGGTGCCATGTCCATGGCCAAATCCCAGAGGATTCCTAGTTAATGTGGTGTTTTATTTTGGGAGGGAAACTGCACATGTTAAACACACTCCTCCACTGAGTCATGTCTCCGGCCCTGTGGATACTGTTTATGTAGACCACAGGATCACCTAAAGCTTACTAATGACACCACCCCCATTTCACCTCTAGGGTACTGTTCCTGAGTAATGGCCTTAGTGAGGACCATGTGAACTCTTAAGTCCTACGCATTAAGGAACTGAATAGGTGGCAATGATAATCAAAAAGCTAATTACTAGGGATTATGGTTGTATATTTTCAATCATCTGGGATCCTAATACAATACCATGCAGATGAGGGGCTGAGGATGTGGCCCAATGGCAGACTGTCTGCCTAGCATTCACAAGGTCCTGGGTTTGGTCCCCAACACCACGAAACAAAACAAAACAAAACAAAACACCATGCAGATGAAATAAAAATGTTTACAGAATAAGGAGCATTACTAGACCAGCTCACTGTATCAAAATGAAATGGAAAAGCAACAAGCAGAACTCACAGACAGGAAAACAAAGCAATCCGATTAACTCGGATCCAAGAGAACGTGCTAGTGCTAGACATGTGCTACAGTTTTCCTTCCCCCCCGAGCCACTCTCTGCTTGTTACATGGCAGTTGTTGTACCAATACTGGCAACTATTTTTCAGGAATGGTGGGAGAATGAATACAGTCATCTCAGAAAGCGGAAACACACAAGGGTGAGTCTCTTCAGAGGTCATACTCACGGGAATGTTCCCAGCAGTAGCTCCAGCTCCAAACCTGGCACCTGCATCGTACCCTCCTTCCACCAGCACTGTTGAACCAGGTGGGTAGATGGGACCAACTGGATAATAGGCCATGGGGATCGTGGAACCTAAGGGCCCCACGGCCACAGACTGGGCCATGGGAAGATACAGAGAGGCGCCAGGAAATGCGGCTGACATGGTAGGGACAGTGGCAGCCCCTGGGTGCACAAAGCTCGGACGGTAGAGCTACAAAGGCACAAGAGAAGACAAAAGGTTACAACATTCCTATTTGAAATCTCTTTAATGAGTCAAATCTTTTTCTTTGTGCTGCTGGGAATTGAAACTAGGACCTCGCACATGCTACTTAAGCACCTAACCACTGAACTACATCCTTTAAAAAACATTTTGCATTATGAGTCACTAAATTTCCCAGGCCAATCTCAAACTTGTGATCCTCCTGCCTCAGCCCCCAAGTAGCTGGGATTACAGATGTGTACCACCACACTGAGGTTCCTTCTACAGATTATAGTTTTTGTAGTTAAACAAACTGCCTTTCCACTGGCATTCACTATTCTAGATCGTTCTGCTAGAGGTAACATCCGATTCAAGGTACACAAATTCATCTTGACCTCAGCTTGTGCCAAGAAACATCAGATAATGGATTCTCAAGCCCAACAAATTGCTGAATTACGTAATGTTTTAGATTAATCCTCAGATCACTTTCCTGTTTGTGAAGTGAGAGTTAGCTAAGGCCTTAAAATGTGGTCCAAGAGTATTCTCAATTAGTTCAAGTTTGGCAAACAGGCAGCACCTCGGAGTAGGCAGGTGGAGCATCAGTATAGGGTGGAGCCTGAGGAAGATGCAAGGTCTGAGGGTAGACTGGATTCCCAGGAGGCTGCACAGGATAGGTTGGCTGCGTGGGATATTGACCTGGAAGACAAGAAAAAAATTCAAGTTGCTTACTATACAGCCGTCACAATGGCCAGGACATCTGGGTGGTTAACCTGGTGGACGTGAGCAGATTTGCAAACAGCCCTGGAGGGCTGTTTTTTGGAGCTAAGAAAATAAGCATTATTTTTGTACCCTTAAAATAGAAGGTGCTGGTTTCTGACAGGGCAGGAAAGGCGCTGTTTCCACTGATCTACTGTAATGGGACGTCTAGCTAGGTCCATATTCCCTCTGGAATGTAAGAAAGGTCTGGGGACTTGTCCTGTGGTTCTGGACTGCTGATGTATCTAAGGTGCTTCCGGCTCCCGGTAGTCTCCACAGGCCAAGCTGTCACCAACCCTGACTGTGGTTCTGGTTATTTACCTCGAGGTTTCTCATTCAAGGTCGACTTCCCAAATGAGTGTGTGAATGGGGAGTAAGTTATCAGCCCAGAGAAAGGGTAAAACGATCCCACTCTGGCACAATCACAAGAACGGGGAGACGTTCGAGCTCCGCCCGCGAAGGGTGAGGAACGTGAAGGGCAGGGGGAAAGGTCTTTGCACGCCCCGGCCGGTCCGCGGACGCCGGCACCTCACTAGTTAAACTCGGGGCCTGGCCTGTTGTTCTAGAGCGCGGCGCCCCGCCTCTGCCGGCTGTCCATTGGCCCACCTAAAGCCCTGCTCTAGTCCCCCATTTGCTCCCGCAGATGCCCATCATGACAAGCCCCCCCACACGCACCCCCTAGCCCGCAGCTCCAAACTGCGCCACAGAGTTTAAGAGGGAAAGGGCCAGAAGGGAGCGAGCGGCCGTAGTTACGAGATGCCGAGGGCGTCAGGTGCACCACCCCCCCACGCCCCGGCTGGCCGAGGAGCGCGGCGCAGCCCACGCCAAGCCCCGCGCGAGGTCACCCTGGGCTTCGAACCCGCTCGCCCAGGGCCAGCACTATCCCCCGATGGCCTCAGCCGCCCCCTGTCCTTGCCTTTGCTGTTCATGGTGTCTGCGGATCCTGTTCGACTCAGCGTCGCGGACGGTTATTTTTTTCGTCCTCTTCCTGTTCTAAGTCACTTCCGTGTCACGTGATGATCCGCCTGCCCGGCGTCACCCGACGCCCGAATGCGGCTGCCACCGGAAGCCCCGCCCCTTCGCCCGGCCTCCAGTCACTGCAACGAGGGCCCGCGTGGTCCTGCCCACTTGCGCTGGCCCCGCCCCCTTACCCTTTTCCTCCATCCCCCACTCGTGTCCCTCCACTGTAGGAAAACTAAATACAGTACGTGCAGGTACGGATTGTCTCAAGACTGGTCTTTTCTGTTGGACTCTTGGAGGCAGAACAATGAAACCATTACCGGAAACCCTTTCCCACCGCCGTCATTAACTCAAGGTCAGCTCACCTTGACAAGCTTTCCACGAGGAACGTAGATTTTTGCAATTTTTCCAAACTCCAAACCTTAGTATCTCACGCTCTTCTCTTACCGAGCTCAATTTAAGCTTCGGCTCCGTAAAGATTTATTCTGCCAGTCCAGTTCATCGGTCTTTTCCTGAAAGAAACTTTAACTGCAATCTTCGTTGCCTGTGTGTTCCAGGGACAGGCTGTCACGTAAAGCAAAGGATTGTGTTTGCTGTGCCACCTACAACAGCTGGCACTAAAACTGACATACTTCACCAGTGTGTTTGACCCTGCCTTTCTTTAGTACCTGTTACAGGTCACCTGTATAGGTTCCTGTGTGTACATATCTTCTTCTCTTTTCACTTCGCCTCTTGTCATTATAGTTAAAAATGCCATCATTTCTGGCATCCTTTCCTTCATTCAGTAATACCTGCTGAAGCCAGGTGGTGCACACCTGTAATCCCAGCTACTTGGAAGGCTGAGGCAGGAAGACCTCAAGTTTCAGCCTGGGGAACATAGGAAGACTCTGTCTCAAGATAAAAAATAAAAAGGGCTAGGGATGTGGCTCAGTGATAAAGCACTTGGTACAAAAAAACAACACAATTGCTAAATTGAGCAAAGCAAAACTAGCGGGGAGTGGTGGCTCACACCTGTAATCCTAGCATTAAGGCAGGAGATTCCTGAAAATTCGAGGCCAGCCTGGGCTACACAGTGAGTTCAAAGCCTGCCTGAACTACATACGGAGACCCTGTCTCAACAAAACAAAACAAGCCCGACAGTGTACCCTTGTGGAGTTTACACTGTACATTGTAGTAAAAGTAAGGAAAGCATTTTAAGAATGAAGAGCTCTAGCCAGGGTTGGTGGTGCACACCTATAGTCCTGGCAATGAGGGAGGCTGAGGCAGGAGGATTGCTGATTCCAGGCCAGCCTGGGCAATTTACCAAGACCCTGTCTCAAATGAAAAATCAAAAGGATTGGGGATGTAGTTCAGTGGGAAAACACCCCCTGGTTCATCCCCAGGAAAGGTGGGGCGAGCTTTGGAGAGAAAAGCCCTCAGTAAACAATAGAATCTTGATAAATGTTTGCTGATTGATTTATTAAACCACTGAAAAAGACCCACGCTTGCTTTAACTCAGTGTTCCCTTCTGTCTCAGCGCTGTGTCACGATTTGCAGAGTCCCATGTGGTTTTCAGAGTAGCCCATGTGTTCAAGCATTTCCACTCTTCAAATTAGAGAACTGATCAGAAGAGATTTGCTGCAAGTCACATGGTTACAAACAGGTTACAGAATCAGGTTTTATGTTCTGGCACCCAAATTCCCAGCTCGGTATTTTTATTTTGTTTCGTGTTTTTCTTATTAAAGCACACTGCCTCGCTTGACTAAAATGTCTGATTTCCAAGACTGTGTTGGGGTTTTTTTTAAAATTATTTTTCCTCCTTCAATTTATACAAGTTATCTATTTTTTTCGGTAAGGGATTGGAGACTGCAGCCTTGTGCTAAGGTACACTCCCATGTCTTTTTCATTTGAAGACAGAGTCTCACTAAATTGTTCAAACTGGCTTCAAACTTGGGATCCTCCTACTTCATCCTCCTCAGTAGCTGGGATTACAGGCAAGTACCACTGTGGCCAGCCACATTGTTAGTTTGATTCAAGCTAACATTAGCAATGTAAAGCCTATGGTATTTACCATTTTCCTGTATTTCTGACTCTAATATTCTTTTTTTTTTTTTTTTTTTTTTTTTTTTTTTGGTACCGGGAATCGAACTCAGGGACTCATGCTTGCGAGGCAAACACTCTAACCACTGAGCTAAATCCCTGGCCCCCTGACTCTAATATTCTTGAAGGCAGGTATAGTGTTAAAAATTCGCTCATCCAACACTTATTTGTAGAACACTCAAATGCCAGGTATTGTTCTAAAGGAAGCAAATGAAACCCTTACTGTGCTAAAGCTCACCTTTTTTTTTCTTTTTTTCATGTTAAAAGCTCACCTTCTAATGCAGGAACTTGCAACCTTTTTTGAGCAAATCTCCGGGAATATAATTTATTTATTTATTTATTTAGAGATAGTGTCTCATTAAATTGACAGATCTAACCTCAAACTCAAAATCTTCCTGCCTCAGTCTCCCAAGTAGCTGGAATTACAGGTGTGTACCACCACACTCCGGTAAACAATATACTTTAAATCAGAACCTAGAACACACACCTCATACATATATAACTAAAACAAAATTTTATGAACTAGTACCATCCTGTCATTCTCTCCTATTTTTTCTTTTTCTTTTTTTTTTTTTTTGTCTTTTTCTTCCCATCCCCCTTTTTCTTTTTTTTCAATTCCAGTTGTGACTTCACATCCCACTAACAAGCCAGGTTCACAGTTTGGCAAATGCTGCTTGTAGTGAACTGTCACCCCCCAGGGCCTTGCACCTTTCTGAGCATGAAGTTTCCAGTCAGTAATTGAAAACTCCTCAAAAATCGGATTAGGCAAATCTTCCTTGTAAAAGAAACATGAAGTATTTTCACTTTTCCAAATCAGATCCTAAAAATAATTCCACTCTAAAGCCTGAAATGGGGAGGGGTCACCGCTGTGTGAGATGCATAAGGAAGGCCAGTGAAGGAGTTTACTAATAGACAAGGAATGTAGAAAAGACAAGGGGTGAGGTAGGATAGAAGAAATAAAAGATGGGTAGAAAGAAGACGATAAAGTCATAACTAAAAATTACACTTTTAAGAAGACTGCAACTTGCAGGCCCCAGCCAGTTATCCACTGAGATCCATATCAGCATTTCCTTGGTTAAATTTAGGCTCTGTTCCTTCCAGACCCATCACACCCAAACTCCTCAGGAATACTGAAAGTCCATGAATTGACTTAATTGAGAAAGAACAGGAACCTGATCCTAAGATAAAAGAACAATTTATGAGAATCCAAGGAATGTTTAAATTACCTATTCAAGGGGGGAAGAAAAAGCCTGCTCATACCTATAAAATAGGCCAGTACCCTAATGAGGGTTGGGCCACTTTCTCCCAAAGTTTCCACCCTTGAGAGAAGCATAAATATTCCCTATTTGAAAAAATAACACATCTCATTTCTCTGAGCATCCACACTTCTCTCAAGTGCACCCTAAAATCTCTGCCTAGTGAAACCTTCTCCTTCCTACAGCTGTGTCCTAAAAATTCCTTTTCCAAGATGGGAGTTAGCAAGCCTACCAATTTGTTCTATAAAAGGGTGTGTTAAATCCCTTAGTTCAGCTTCAGGAACCTCTCAGATCCAGCCCAATGGCAGAAAGAAAGAAACCACGCAGTCAAAGAGAGAGATAAGAGTGGGTTATTTTTGTTATTGTTTGTTTTTGTCTGGGTGCTGGTGACCGAACTCAGGGCCTTATGCTTGTAAGGCAAGCACTGTTAACCACTGAGCTAAATCCCCACCCCTGAGACTGAGGTTTTTATAAAGAGTTGAGGATCGGGAAGAAGGGTCTAAGTTCCAAATGTGATTTTGCCTAAAGGCTCTTTTCCTGGGTCATTTAGCTCCTCCCACATCTTCCAGAAGTGCTAGATTGAGTTCAAAATTATATGTTTACAGTTGCAATTTTGACAAGGCCATTTCCTCAGACCTTTAGCTTTTTTTTTAGTCAGTTGCCCAATGGCTTTAAACAGAGTTCAGTTCTTAAAGGTTTTAATCCTTTTTGTTGCCAACGGGCAGCGAGTACAATCTGTCCCAATTCTACTAAGAAAGAAAGCCTCCCTTTTGTCTTCTGGTATCTCAGTTAGGGACCTTGAACTTCTGCTAATTGTAATAGTCCATGTAGACAAATATTCAGGAGGCAGACCCAAAACCTAGACTCCAGTTCTGCCTGGTGTGGTTGTACACACCTCTCCTGCCAGACTCTGGGGTACTAAGGTGGGAGTGTAACCAAGAGGGTAAAGTGAATCTTCAAAAGATGATGGTCAGGCCAGTGGTGCATACCTGTAATGCCAGCACTCAGGAGGCTGAGGCAGGAGGATTGCTGTGAGTTCAAGACCAGCCTGGGCTACATAGTGAGTTTAAGACCAGCTTGAATTACATGGCAAGACCCTGCCTTAAAAAAAAAAAAAAAAAAAAAAAAGATGATAGCCAGGCAAACATTACATCTGTTGTGACCCATTGTGGAGTTGGGGGCATGGCCCAGAGTACCGGGCGTGTAATCAGGTCGCTGTCAGTAGTGTCCGTGGTTTCGAGGTTCTGAGGGGAGCCCTTGAGCACTGCTCTGCAGCGGCTGAAGCTGCTGGATGCGAATCTCCTTGTGCAGCTGACCAGGACTCTGCCATTTGGTCACTGTCCCCAGCAGGGACTCCTCCTTTCAGGCCTCACCTGTCATGTGGGGAGCCTCATGCTGGAGGGTGCCTGAGAAGACAGATCAGCCCACAGAACACCGTTATCATGAACTTCGGCTGAATTGTTCCCATTCTTGATTGAGGAGAAAAAGATGGGGAAGATGTTCACTTTGTGATGTTCCCTGGATAAAATTTCTTGAGATAGCGGCTTGTTGGACACACAGATGTTTGAGATTTGTGGTTCTAACCCAGATTGGGTGAGTGTGTAGGAGGAGTGCCCAGAAAGTGCCCCCTCCTTCTGTGTCAGACCAGCTTTGTAATAAGCATTTAACATGACCTTTGCCTTACAGTAAGGGTAACCTTTTACCTCCCAAATTAAAAAGCTTCAGGCAGGCTGGGGCTTTAGTTCAGCGGTTAGAGCACTTGCCTCACAAGCAGAAGGCCCTGAGTTCAATCCCCAGCACCAAATAAATAAACAAAAAGATTCGTGCTGCTAAAAACAAAAATAAATAAATAAATAAATTTGGCCTTCGGCATGGTAGCATACACCTATAAATTCAGCACTCTGGGAGACTGAGGCAGGAGGATCACAAGTTCGATGTCCACCTGGACAGTTTAGCAATTTAGTGACAGCCTGTCTCGAAATAAAACAAATACATAAATGAAAAGGGCTGGGATGTAGCCCAGTGCAAAGGTCCTGGGTTCAATTCCTGGTATACTGGGAAAAAAAAAATTGAGTTACTTCTCCAAACTTCCACATGCCCGGGGTACAACCACCACCCCTCCTCTCCTCAGCTCAGATGAATGGGCAGAATGTGTAGATGCTGGCCCCAGGAGGTCGGGTTCTGTTTCACTAACACAAGGAGGGAAGGAGCTGGTTGGGAAGAAGCCTGGAAGAGTCTGGGAATGGAACAGGGCAGAAGTTTCATTGTCTATCATTTCATTTTATTCCTCTCCCCCTCTCTTCCTCACTATAAAAGGCCTTTGCACACCTGATGGTGATTTGGGGCGATGGTGATTTGGGGCAATAAGAGGCTCCTCTCTCTCCTCAGAGCTAGCTTTGAATAAAACCTTTTTCCTTTTCACCACTTCTCCAGTGTTTGTGGGGGAACAACAAGCGGTAAGGACCTGAGGCCCTGATAATTAAAGGATGATTTGAGTCAGGAATTCAAGGCCAGCCTGGGCAATATAGTGAGACCTCGTCTAAGAGGAAGAAAAAAAAAAACAACCCACCAATTCTGGTCTTGACTCTCACCTTGATCTTCATCTGTTTAGCTCCCACTCGCTCCCTACAGCACATGAGGCAGATGCCACACCAGGCACATCAGTTCCATGTTGGCTGCAGACTCAGGAAGGTGCAGATAAGGAAACTCCTCTCAGGCAGGTCAAGTAGCTGAGGTAAGTACACAGTCGGAGTGCCAGCGTTAAAGCTCAGAAGCCACTTACTATTTTGTGTTTACGGATCTCAGCACCTCACTCGTGCTGGGCACTGCCACATCCCCAGCCCCACTCACTGTTTTTAATCTGTTGCCTCCCAAAGGTCTCAAATTTTATCATCTGTCAAAGAGCTCACAGATTCCTTGTGTCCCCTCCAGCTCTAAATCTAAACTCTGCGTTAGTGAAAGAGGGAGGGGAAGTAGATGGAACTGAAAGTGAGCTTGTAAATTCTGGGCAGGCCCTACTACTGTTAAAAACTCAAATACTTTTACTGGATGGTCCGTCCTTCTATGAACCCCTCCTGGCCCAGTGATTGAAGGGTTAATAACCCTGGGCAGCCAGGGACCTGAGCAGACCTACTCATGCCCTGGCCAGGTAGGGTGTAAGAATCCCTGAGGTTGAACTAAGGAACCTGTCCCACCCTTGTAGAATAAGTTGGCGGGTTCGCCAACTCCTGGCACAGAAGAAGAATTTTCGGGACGTGTCAGTAAGAGACACGAAACGGCGTTGTCAGACAGATCTTTAGGACACTCTCAAGCGCAGAGTGCAGGCGCGGTGCTCGGAGAAAGGAGAGGAAAAGCGGAGGGGTGTCACAGACGGGCGATCCAGGATGTATATTCCTACCTACCGTCTGCCAGGCTACGCAGCAGCAGGTTATGTCAGAATGCCAGCTGTCTACGTGTGTTGGAAGTTGAGATCCGCAGGACCCCAATATTGCTGCTTCCTTG